>CM054167.1:33819093-33821593 GCA_028751875.1 Rapana venosa | reverse complement strand
TCGCAATCTGACGACCCGGGTTCGATTCCCGTTCAAGGGGATATTTTCTCCTGGAGTTAACATGAGTGCCGACTCCACTCTCCCCAAAAGTCCTTCAGATGAGACGATAAACCGAGACCCTGTGTGCGAACGCACGCCGAACATCCTGCGCACACGTTAAAATCCTGTTCCGCTTTTCGTAAGAGTAGCCATTGTGTGCCAGTGGGAACGGATGACAGAATTTACAAAACCGCATACACACGGGGACAGGATGTTAAAAAAAAAGCACATAAGTGTTTATTGCATTATCCTCGATATAAAAGATTTTTTAATTAATGGTAAATGTCATAATAAAACTGGTGCAACTACCCTTCATGGGATGCTTAAAGTGGTTTTTGACTTTGACTTGGACTTGGACTATATACAGCTTGAAACAGGGTATAAAACTAACACGACTTTGGACTTTGACTGCATACTCCTGCCGGAGTGTACAACCTTTATGTGTGTGCATGTGTGCGTTAGTGTGCATACATTTGAATTTGTAAAAACTATTAATTGTAACTGGCTGCATGTGTGAATGAGTAGGATGAATGAAAGCGCTTTGATTTGTTTTTTTTTTGGAGAGAGAGAGGGGGGGGGGGGCTAGAGAGAGGGGGGGAGAAGGGGGGGAGAGAGGAGAAAGAATAAGTGTGTCTATATGTCTGTGTTTGCGCGTGCGTGCGTGCGTGTGTGTGCGTGTGTGTGTGCGTGCATGTGCGTGTGCGCATGCGTGCTTGTGTGCGTGCGTGTGTTTTGGGGCGCATGTGTGTGTTCGTGCGTGCGTTTACGTATGCGTGTTTGTGTGTGTGTGTGTGGTCTGTGTGTGTCTGTGTGTATGCGCGCAATGTGTGTGTGTATGTGGTGTGTGCTTCAATTTTACGTCTCTTCACACAAAGTGATATTAGACACAGAGAAGGGGGGGGGGGGGGGAGGAAGAGAGAGAGAGAGAAATGTGTGTGTGTGTGTGTGTGTGTGGTGTGGTGTGGTGTGTGTGTGTGTGTGTGAGTGAGTGAGTGAGTGAGTGAGTGTGTGGTCTTCAACTTTACGTCTTTTCACACAAAGTGATATTAGACAGAGAATGTCTGCGTGCGTGCGTGCTTGCGCGCGCGTGTGTGTGTGTGTGGTCTTCAATTTTACGTCTCTTTACAAAAAGTGATATTAGAATGTGTATATGCGTGTTTGTGTGTGTGTGTGGATGCGCGTGCGTGCGTGTGCGAGTGTGTGCGCACGTGCGCGCGGTGTGTAAGGGAGAAGTGTGTGGGGGGAGGGGGGGGGGGGGGGGGTGGGGTTACACTGTTCCCAACTGTTAATCCGTCTGCAGCGAGATGAAATTGATGAGGTTTGGGCCTGTGATCACGTGATAAATTGGATTACTGCCATTGGAGGAGAGAGGCAGCTGTATGATGGTCAGTGTCAAGCTGACAAGTTATCGCCCGTGCCAATGCCCTTTTTCCTTTTTTTTCTTTTCTTTTTTTTTTTTTTTTTTTTTTTTGCCTGTTGCGGCTCTGTTTTGTTTTTAGACCCTTACCTAGACAACTAGATAGACACTCTGTGTGTCTGGGGTGGGGTGGGGTGGGGGGGTGGGGGGGATGTGGAGGAGTGTGCGGGGGGGGGGTGGGTGAGGGTGGTGTGTGTGTGTTGTGGGGGGTGTGGTGGGGGAGAGGGTGCGTGCGTGCGTGCTGTGCGTGCGTGTGTGTGTGTGTGTGTGTGTTGTGTGTTTTGTGTGTGTGTGTGTGGTGTGTGGAGAGGGTATGTGGTGTGTGTGTGTGTGAGTGAGAGATAGAGACAGAGGGAGGACGGAAAGGGGGGGGGGGGGGGGGGGGGGGGGGGGGGGGGGTTGAGGGGTGGTAAGGATGAGGTGGTGGAGAGGTTGTAAGGTGGTGGTGGTGGTGGGTATGTGGGTGTGTGTGTGTGTGTTAGTGTGTCTGTCTGTTTGTCTATCTGTATGTCTTGTGTGTCTGTCTGTGAGTGTGTCTATGCCTGTGCTTGTCCGTGCCTCTCTCTCTCTCTTTCTCTCTCTCTCTCTTTCTCTCTCTCTTCTCTCTCTCTCTCTCTATTTTTTCTTTCTTCTCTATTTTCTATCTCTCTCTCTCTCTCTCTCTCTCTCTCTCTCTCTCTCTCTCTCTTTTTTTTCTCTCTATTTTATTATATTCAAAACCTCTTCAATTCAAAATCATTCTTCTTTCTTCTTTTCAATCCATCAAAATCATTTTTTTCTGCTTTCCAATATCAAAATCACTATCCTTTCTGCTTTCCAAGATCGAAATCACTATTCTTTCTGCTTTTCAATATCAAAATCACTATCCTGTCTGCCTCCCCAATATCAAAATCACTATCCTTTGTTTTCTAATATCAAAATCACTATCCTTTGTTTTCCAATATCAAAATCACTATCCTTTGTTTTTCAATATCAAATTAAGTATCCTTTGTTTTCCAATATCATAATCACTTTTTTGTTTTTCATATCAAAATAGTATCCTTT
>CM054167.1:33801593-33814093 GCA_028751875.1 Rapana venosa | reverse complement strand
ATTTTAAAGCATGTAATCTTTCATGATAACTTTTTTCCTGGTAACTGATTAAAATATGTGTTGTTGACTTCAATTTTACGTCTGTTCATTTCTAGTGATATTAGACGATTAAAATATGTGTATTTTCATGAAGAAGCACAATGTAATAATGATAATTTTTTAAATACCGAAGTCGGAATGCGGCTACCTTAATGGTGGGTAAAAACGGTCGCATACGCAAAATCTCACCACTGTTGAATCCTTGAAGCTCTAGTTGAGGAACAAAAACCAAAAAGAAAATTGAAAGAAACATGCATTCAGAAAAGAAAAAAAAGAAAATCCAAAGTTATCTTACGATTTCATCAACTGACTAATCAAGCTCAGGATTCAAATCACGGGGACTGGATGTATACAAACAGCACATGAGTGCTTATTCCATTATCCTCGATATAAAAGAATAAATAAATAAATAAACTCTTTTTTTCAAAAATGCTCATACGAATACTTAAATCAGACCTCTCAAATTTCGTGCTCAAAAGTCCGTTTTATTTTATTAGTTGTGTATCAAAAACGTAATCAATGATGGCAAATAAGCAATATTTTCGTGCAAGATTTACCAACATGGTCTTTCATAATGATACATAATACTGAACATTATGAACTAACAGGGCACAGCTCTAATCAACATATTAGAAAATCACGAGAATTATGTACTGGTCAAAAAAAAAAGGAAGCTCAGGTGGTACGGACATGTGACAAGATCAGATGGGCTCTCCAAGACCACACTGCAAGGAACAGTGCAGGGGAAGAGAAGGCGCCCGAAGAAGAAGAAATGGGCAGACATCACTGAATGGACCGGGAAGAGCTTCTCCACAACCCAGGCACTTGCCCACAACCGCCGCAAATGGAGCCAGCTGGTGCAAACGTTCGTCACTGCAGTGCCCCTACGACCCCGGAGGGGGTTACGGGAGCAGATGAGATGAGATACGATTTGACACAAATATGATACTAAACAACGTAGCACAACACAACTTAACATAGTGCAGATCATCAGAATATACTGGTATACAATTTGACATAAATACTACAACTCTATAGGCGTAGGTGCTGAAGAAAAAACTTATGTGCACGCGTGCACTAACCCCCTCCCTCCCCCCCCCCCCCCCCCCTCCCCCCCCCCCCCCCCCACCCCCCCCCCCACCACACACACAAAGTGATTAAATATGGGGTATCATCCAGTATTCGAGGGAAATTATTTTGTCATTAGTAGCAAAGTTTGGAAAGCATCTCAAGGTAATCTATCCTCATCTATCATGATCTAAAACCACTTCCAACAAATTGAATTCTCTCTAGTTCTCTCTCTCTCTCTCTCATCTCTCTCTCTCTCTCTCTCTCTCTCTCTCTCTCTCTCTCTCCTCTCTCTCTCTCTCTGTGCTCTTCTCTCTTCTCTTCTCTCTCCTCTCCCCTCTTCTCTCTTTGCATGTTAGCTTTCGATCGCAGGCAATTTTGATTTCATAAATTATTTTGGTTATTTGTGTCTTTGGGAGGGTGTTGTGTACTTTTGGGGATTTGTGACTTCATTTATTTAATCATTATTTATTAGTCTGTTAGCTTGTGTGTTTGTTCGGTTTAGGTGGTGTTTCTTTGGGGTTTTTTGCTTCATCTAGTGAAATATTTTCCAAGCAGATCATGAAATAAACTCGAGAGAGAATAGTTCATATGCGTGTGCAGTATATAGCAATGGATTCCTTTGCTTCATTATTTAAAAAAAATATTTTAGTAGTTTTACTACATCTGCCACTGATGTAGCTATAATGCTCGTTACTACTACAACTACTACCACTACTACTACTACTACTACTACTACTACTACTACTACTACTACTACTACTACTACTACTACTACTACTACTGCTGCTGCTGCTGCTGCTGCTTGCTGCTGCTACTACTACTACTACTACTACTACTACTACTACTACTACTGCTACTACTACTACTACTTCTACTACTACAACTACAACTACTACTACTACTACTACTACAACTACAACTACTACTACTACTACTGTTGCTGCTGCTGCTGCTGCTGCTTCTGCTGCTACTGCTTCTACTGCTACTGCTGCTGCTTCTACTGCTGCTGCTGCTTCTGCTGCTGCTTCTACTGCTGCTTCTACTACTACTACTACTACTACTACTACTACTCGCCTTCGCAATTTTCTTCGCAATTCTTCCTCCTCCTCCTCCTCCTCCTCCTCCTCCTTCTTCTTCTTCGCAATTCTTCTCGCAATTCTTCTTCGCAAATCTTCTTCTTCTCCTCCTTTTCCTCTTTCTCCTTCTTCTTCGCAATTCTTCTTCTTCTTCCTCCTCCTCCTTCTTCTTCGCAATTCTTCCTCGCAAATCTTCTCTCCTTCTCCTCTTTTTCCTTCTTCTTCTTCTTCTCCTCCTTCTCCTCTTCCTCCTTCTTCTTCGCAATTCTTCATCTTCTCCTCCTCCTCCTTCTCCTCACCCTCCTCCTCCTCTTCATAATTCTTCTTCTCCTTCTTCTCCTCCTTCTTCTTCTTCCTCCTCCTCCTTCACCTCCTCCTCCTCCTTCCTCTCCTCCTTCCTTCCTTCCTTCCTCCCTTCCTCCTCCCTTTTCCTTCAAAACCCTAATTGAGCCATTACCAACGCGCCACAACGCCTGGTGGTGTTCTGTGTGTGTGTGTGGTGTGTGTGTGTGTGTGTGTGTGTGTGTGTGTGTTGTGTGTGGTGTGTGTGTGTGTGTGGTGTGTGTGTGTGTGTGTGTGTGTGTGTGTGTGTGTGTGTGTGACCTGACTGACTGACTGACCCACACGGATCCCCTTGGTTTGGTTTTGTGTGCTCCAGAGTACGAGATGGACAACTCCAACAAACGGCCGCGCACTACCATCACCGCGAAACAGCTGGAGGCCCTCAAGAGGGCTTACAACGAAAGCAACAAACCCGCGCGCCACGTGCGCGAGCAGCTCAGCGTGGAGACTGGCCTGGACATGAGAGTGGTGCAGGTAGGTCAAGTCCAGTCAGGGCAAGGTCAAGGTCATGTCAGGTCAGGTCGAGGTCAAGGACAAAGTCATGGTCATGTCAAGTCAGGTCGAGGTCAGGCCAGGTCAAAGTCAGGTCGTGGCGGGTCAATGTCAGGTTTAGGACAAGCCGGGTCAAGGTCAGGTCGGATCAAGTTAAATCAAGTCAGGTTGGGTCAGATTAGGTCAAGTCAGGTCAGGTCAAGTCAGATCGCGTCAAATCAGGTCGGGTCAAGTTGGGTCAAGTTGGTTCAGGTCAGGTCAAGTCAGGTCATGTCGGGTCGGGTTGGGTCGGGTCAGGTCAGGTCAAAATGGGTCGGGTCAGGTCAAGTCGGGTCATGTCAGGTCAGGTCGGGTCAGGTCAGGTCAGGTCAGGTCAGGTCAAAACTACTTTTTAAAAAAAATCTTCTTCTTCGTCGATGACAGCAACTATTGTTATCTGTCGTAATGACATCCTTCGGATGAGACTCGCCCCGTGTTCGAACGCATGCAGAACATCTTGCGCACACGTTAAATCCTGTTCCCGCTTTTCGGAAGAGTAGGCCATTGTGTGCCGGTGGGAACAGATGACAAAATTGACAAAACCCGCATACACACGGGGACATGATGCCAAAAAAAGATAAGCACATGAATGCTTATTCCATTATCCTCGATAAAAAAAAAAAAATCTGAGCGCTTTGATTTGTTGCTTTACAAGATTCAGCGCTATATAAATTCCATACATTATTATTATTATTATTATTATTATTATTAATGAGCGAAATCGCGTCGCGCTGCCGTTAGGCACCTTGACAAGTTAGGCCCTGCGCTGCGCGTCCGAATTTCAGGGTGGGAGAGAGAAGAATCTTTTTTTAAGTCGTGAGGCAGGAGAATGGACCAAGAAGGGGGGTGGGGGGGGGGGGAGAAAAATAAGACGAGAAGGGGGTGATTAGAAGAAAAGGAACCAAGGCAGAAACAAAGAGAGGGATAGAAAAGAGGGAATTCTTAGGAGAGATTTTCCAGAAGGTGGGGATGCTGTTTTTGCTGACAGGCCTCCACCCTGGCATCCTCACCGAGGAGATTGACTGATCGATTAATTGATTGATTGGTTGACTGATTGGTTTATTGATTGATTGGTTGACTGATTGGTTTATTGATTGACTGATTGGTTATAGATAGATTGACTGATTGGTTTAAAGATTGCTTGATTGATTGGCTTATAAATTGATTGATTGATTTACTGATTGGTTTATAGATGGTTTGATTTACTCATTGGTTTATACATTGATTGATTTTACGGGTTGATTCATTGATTGATTGATTCACTGATTGGTTCATACATTGATTGATTTTACGGGTTGATTCATTGATTGATTCACTGATTGGTTGATTGATTGACTTATTGTTTGATTGATTCACTGATTGATTGATTTATGATTGATTGATCGATCACTTGATGGATGGATGGATTAATTCGCTGATGCTCTGATGGATGGATGGATTTTATTTATTGATTAATTTTATTTAGGGTGGGTGGGTTGATGGATGGATAAATGGATGGATGCATTACTTAATCGATTTAGGGTTGGATGGTTTATTGATTGATTGATTTGACCAATCGATCGATCGGTCGATTGATTGATTGGTTAATTTATTTAGGGTGGGTTAGTGGATGGATGAATGGATGGATGCATTACTTAATTGACTTAGGGTTTGATGGTTTATTGATTGATTGATTTGACCAATCGATCGATTGATTGATTGATTGATTGATTGATTGATTGATTTAGGGTGGGTTGGTGGATACAAAAAATGGATGCATGAATTACGTAATTGACATAGGGTTGGATGGTTGATTGATTGATTTGATCAATCGATGGATCAATTGATGTATCGATTGGTGGTCGTGCAGGTGTGGTTCCAGAACCGGCGCGCCAAGGAGAAGAGGCTGAAGAAGGACGCGGGCCGACAGCGGTGGAACCCCTACTTCCGGCAGATCAAGCGGGAGGGGGACCCCGATAGCTCACAGAGCGCTGACGACCGTTCCGATGACGGCATGACTGACAGCTCCTTCCACGGTCAGCTGGCTTGACTTAAACCACTTTCTTTTGTGGGGGGGGGGGGGGGGGGGGGGGGGGGGGGGGGAGGGGGGGGGGGGGAGGGGGGGGGGGGAGGGGGGGGGGGGGGGGGGGGAAGGGGGGTGGGGTGAGGGGGGGGGGGGTAGGGGGGGGGGAGTGGTGTAGTGGGGTGTGTGTGTGTGTGTTTGGGTGGGTGTGGTGAGTGGTGTGTTTGGGGCGGGTGGATGGATGTGTGTGGGTTTGGGTGTAGTGTGTGTGTGTTTGGGTGGGTTGATGGGTGTGTAGTGGTGTTTGTTGGTGGGTTGTGTTGGTGGGTGGATGGGTGTGTAGTGTTTGGGTGGGTGGATGTGTGTGTTTGGGTGGGTGTGTAGTGTGTGTGTTTGGGTGGGTGGATGGGTGTGTAGTGGGTGTAGTGGGTGTGTAGTGTGTGTGTTTGGGTGGGAGGATGGGTGTGTAGTATGTGTAGTGGGTGTGTAGTGTGTGTTTGGGTGGGCGGATGGGTGTGTAGTGTGTGTAGTGGATGTGTAGTGTGTGTGTTTGGGTGGGTGGATGGGTGTGTAGTATGTGTAGTGGGTGTGTAATATGTGTAGTGTGTGTGTGTTTGTCAAAGTCAAAGTGAAGTCAAATACGTATTCCCAGATAGTACATCAAATAAGCAAGGCATTTGCTTTTTTTTTTTCATCAAGCCATTTTACAATTGTAAGCGCTTTGATTTGTTTTTTGCAAGATATAGCGCTGTATAAATTCCATGTATTATTATTATTATTATTACTACAAGGAAGAAACAACTTTTATCAATAATATATAACTACATTAGTGCGACAATTCATAACAATGAAATAAGACTCAATGATAAACAACAAATACACTGCAAAACCCTCTC
Source organism: Rapana venosa (assembly GCA_028751875.1). Lineage (NCBI taxonomy): Eukaryota > Metazoa > Mollusca > Gastropoda > Neogastropoda > Muricidae > Rapana > Rapana venosa. The sequence continues at coordinate 33,808,136 of CM054167.1, read as the reverse complement.
TTTCACACACACTCACTCACACAGTCATTTAGTTTTTAAATATTTTTCTATTGTATTTTTTTAAGACCGTCATAAAATGTCAAACAAATTATAGAAGGTTACAATAGTACCCATTCTTTCACGTTCTTACTTTATAAAACAAATAACGAAAAGCAAAACAAACAAACAAAAATATTACAATACTCTCTGTGTGTGTGAGACTATATTTTTTTGATTAACATGTCTTTTCATTATAAGTGATATCAGACGACCTCTGCTCAAGTATTCATGCTAGAGTGCTTATTCCATTATCCTCAAAATAACAGAATAAATAAAATGAAAATAAATACCAAAGATGCTTAGATTATCCTTTCTCTTTTTTTTGTTCTGATCTATTAATGCAATCAGTCTAAACCATCCATCCATCCATCAGTCAATCAACCATAAAATAAATCGTAAAAGATAATCAGTCAAACCAACAATAAATCGTTTTAATTTAAATTTAAATTTTATTCTTTTATATCAAGGATAACGGAATAAGCACTCATGTGCTTTAAAAAAAAAAAAAACAACAAGCAAACAATCTACCTCAACCACTTTCACTTCACCCACAACAACTTCCTCCCTAATAAAATAAATTTTTAAAAAACCAACTCTCAACTTCTCTCCCTTTCGCGCTGAAACAGGAAGCCTGGACGACCTTGACCAAGGCTCGCACCTGGTGGTTCAAGGACGCCTGTCCAGCGACCTCTTCCACATGGAGCATGACCAGCCCCTGGGCCCGCCCTTGCACGTTCCGCCAGGCACCCCGCCAGCGGATACCTGGCCCGCTTTCGGCCCGGGAGGGATGCCCCCAGGCGGGCCCCCCTTCATGGGCAGAAACTCTCCCGGGGTGGGACCCCCAGGGCTGCCTCCTCCCGGGATGATGCCTCCCGGGGTGGATCACGGGCCGCCCATGGTGGGCATGCCTCGTCTGATGCCTCCGGACGAGGCAGCAGCTGCCGCCGCTGCTGCCGCTGCTGCTGCTGCTGCTACCTCTCAAGGGTTCATGGACTACCCGCCTGTTTCTTCACACAACCACGTGGAGGTGTACTAACTAGGGCAGTGAGAGAGAGAAGAGAGAGAGAGAGAAGAGGAGGAGGTTGTTTGTTTGTTTGTTTGGCCGGGGCAGTTCTTTTTGTGTGTGGGAGAGTGGGGGGGATATGTTGCCGTGGGGTGTTGGGCCAGTGTGAGATTAGATACGGGGGAGAGGAGAAGACTTGTGGAGAGTATTTTTTGGAGGATGTGATGGATTTGGTAACTTTTTTTTTTTTTTGGTGTGGGTGTGTGTTCTCGATCTCTCTTGGTGCACTCTGAATCTTTTTTTGTTTACTGTGAGTGGAAATGTCCAGGGAAGATGACTAAAACAATCTAGAAGTTTTATTGAGGACTGTGTGTTGTTGACATGTTCGTAGAACCTTGTTCGAAGTTCCTGGAAACTACTAGGGAAGGGATGGGGGAAACAATGATTCTTCGGTTCTTTTGGTGTGTTGAACTGTTTTCAAAACTTTGATTCATGAAATGTGGGATTTTTTTTGTGGGGGGTAATGTTTAGTAGTTTCCTGGGCCTACCTAATCGTGTGAATTCAAGCTTGAGTTTTGAAATACACGGGAAAATGGACAACAAAGGTACAGACGGAAATCTTAAAAATGATACCCGACCGTTTCCTACTGCCTGCCTGTAAAGGAGTGTGTGGACCTTCAGGTTCCAGTGATGTTGAGAAGGCCACGTGGTTCTTGGAATGTTCATTGGAGAACGCCGCTGTCTGTCTGTCTGTCTGTCTGTCCACACCGTGGACGATATTGTCAGGGACAGGAATCCGTCTCATGACTGACGTGTGTGTGTACAGGAACAAAGCGTGCGTCTAAGCCGATGAATTTCTCCGAGAAGTACTCTACCCTCGAAGGAAAACTTTGCGAATATTTTTTTTGTTGTTGTATGTATGATTTGCCCCCCACACTCGCAACCCTACCCCCCATCCATTCCCTTCCGTCTTCATCCACCCAACCCACCTACCCCCTACCCCTTCCAAAAGAAGCCGAAAACTTGAACCTGTTGAAATTCGGCTGTAAACAAGAAAAAGAGCAGACTTCTGTTTATGAATCTACCTGTTGGAGATACATTGATCTTGTGGTGTTTGTTGACAAGTAGGGATTGTTCCTGACAGTACGATTGTTGCAGTCTGTTCTGTTCTCTACTTAAACAATTTTTTCCCCACACGATCATGAAGTAAAAAACCTGTGGACTGTACTTAAAGAGCCCCAAGCCTGTGGTTATTTTTATCGGTGTGAGATTGTAGATAGATGGGTTTTGTGAGTCTCCGAATCAAAGATGAAGACGATTTTGAGTGAAATAATATCGTTTTTAACTTGGACAGCATACTGAGTTGGATGTGATTTCGTGGAGTATAGTTTAAGTACCCATTACCTGCTTACAGAAAGTTATGATACGATTACATGTCCAAAAAATGACAAGATTCTGTAATTACTTTTTTTTTTTAATGATAGCTGAGTCGAGTAATCATTGTCCTCAGTAACACAACGTGTTGACTGCTTACCAACAAAAATGTTAGCAGTTTGGATTTTTTTTTTTTAGCAATTTGGATTTTTTTTAAAAAGATATGTTCAGATAGTTACCATTAACCATTCGGCATGTATTTCACAGTCAAAAACTAAATAAAACATGAAAATCTGGCGGGTGAAGGAAAAGGGACAAAGACTACGGGACATTTTCATCCTTGCAGCATTTTGAATTAGGTAGCAACAACAACAAAAACTGGACAGATTTTAACAAGTTTAAGAATAAAAACACGAGACGCTATAGAGATTACTCCTAAGCTTTCTTCTTCTTTTCAACACGGTGATTTGAAATGTCTACTAGCTAGATCAAACTACGATGATGCTTTGTAAATCGCTGAATTTCAAAACGCGATGGTAACCTATCCTGTACATATCTTTTTGTGGACAAACAATCGTGGGTCGTTTGGTTTTTTTTCCCCCCAGCGCTTGAGAAAATATACATTCCTGTTTTGGATGGCAAGCGTTTCGTGTCAAAAACTGGAAGGAGAGAAAAAAAACAAAAAGTGATGGAGCAATGTTTTGACTATTGGTCAAAGTCTGGTATCATAAGATGTAGTAGTTATTATTGTGCTTTTCTTTTGTTTCGATGACGTCAGTGGTGGTGATGAGTATCGTCGTGGTCGTCGTCGTCATCGTCATCGTCGTCGTCGTCGTCGTTTTCGTCATTGTCGTCGTAGTTGTGTCACTCTGCTGCAATTTTGATCACCCGAACAAAAGCATTCACAAGAAGAAACACAAAGATAATCCCCATCAAAACAACAACAACAAAACGAAGAGTACAAGAACAAAAGTAATAGAATAAATAGACGACATGAACATTTTATTTCGCTAATAATCTATTAAAGAATTTAAAAAATATATATAAACACACACAAAAACCAGGAGAAAAACCGACAAGAGGGGGGAAAAAACCTAAACAAACGCGCTATTCGTGTAAATTTGAGAAGCAAACGGCAAAAAAAACATGCACTGTTAATGCAGAACTTGCCACTGCCGAGAAAAATACACATGCATGTTTTCCATTGTAAGATCTGATTCTACCACATCTGCGTAAAAATCTTACATAACCATACAATACAATTCTGAATACATTACAGAAATACCTTCTTTTTTTTTTTTTTTGGCGTGGATAAAATAAAGAGTGGACGTAAACTAATGAAAGCACATGCGATGATACCTGGCTTTTTGTTTTTTGGTTGGGTTTTTTGGGGGGGTGCTTTTTTTTTGGGGGTGGTGCTTTTTTTTGTTGGTAATCATTTTATTCAGTGGCATCCGAAAGACCTCAGGCGTGAAGGTTATATATTGAACTGGTTTGTACGTTTGAATTATGGCAGGATTTTCCGATCTCTTTAGAATAGAACAGAGACTGGTATGTCTGTATTTTCGAATTATTTGACCAAATTTCCTCTTCCTTCTTCTCTCTCTCTCTCTCTCTCTCTCTATATATATATTATATATATATTATTATTTTTTTTTTTTTTTTTCTCTCTGTTTCTGTTTCTGTTCTCTCTCTCTCTCTCTCTCTCTCTCTCTCTCTCTCTCTCTCTCTCTCTCTCTGTGACACAAAGAGAATTGCATCATCAAATGAGGACAGTGAATTATATCGATTTATTTATAATTACGTTCATGTTTTGGGTTCGTTTTTGTGTTCTAAATTGTTTCGTGCGAATTTTGTGTTGGTTGTTGTTTCGTTTTAACTATTGTTATATCTTTTGCATTTTTTACTGGGTATTTTTTCTCTCTTTTTTTTCTTCTTTTTTCTCCTTTTTTTTTGGTGGTGTACTTAGTTTGATGTAAAAATGGGTAGTTGGGAGGTGGGGTGGGGGTTGTCACGTGTTTGTGTCTGCCCTTCTTTTTTTAATTGTGTATCTGTATTTTCTTTCTTTTTCTGTGTGTGTGTGTGTGTGTGTGTGTGTGTGTGTGTGTGTGTGTGTGTGTGTGTGTGCGCGCGCGTACGTGCGTGTTGCGTGTGCGTGTGTGTGTGTGGATATTTACTTGATAAAGAATGCAGCATAATCTCTTCACACCGTTTCGTTTTTGTACAGGAGTGATGGGATAAGTCAGTCAGTCCACGAAAAGATTGGAAAAAATCAAATGGCATGATTTAAAGCATAATGGGAAGAAAAAAAAGAAAGGAAAAGATTAACAGAAGAAACACATTTTACCTTGCACCTGACAATATGATTATATGTATACGTAATAATATTTTTTTATCTTTATTTTTGTGTGTGCGCTCACTCTCTTTCTTTCTCTCTCTCTCTCTCTCTCTCATCTCTCTCTCTCTCTCTCTCTCTCTCTCATTCTCTCTCTCTCTCTCTTTCTTTCTTTCTTTCTCTCTTTCTTTCTCTTTCTCTCTCTCCGTCTTCTTTCTCTCTCTCTCTCTCTCTCTCTCTCTCTCTTCTCTTCTCTCTCTCTCTCTCTCTCTCTTCTCTGGTAGTTAATGCTATTTAGTATCTAGGAATATTTTTTACTACTTTACTGAGTTTTGTGTCTGCATGTAAAGATCTCGCCAGCAGGGCAAAAAACTCACTGTTATGTATAATGAAAAGATTATCTATGTTAAACAATTCGACCTTGAAATTATTTCTTAAAATTTTTGATTCACGAGTATGGCTCTGAGCTGTGGGGGTTAAACAAAGCAGCACTGTGCTGTGAATCTGTTCATTTGTTTGCCTTGAAAAAGTTTTTAGCTGTAGAAAGGCGTACACCAAATGATCTGGTGTACGGTGAAACTGGTAGATTTCCTTTATATATTAATTCTGCGGTCCAATGCATACGTTACTGGATTAAGATTCTGCAGATGGAAGACAGTCGAATACCTTTTAAAGCCTACAAAATGTTGTTTGAATTAGATGTTAGGGGTAAAATAAACTGGGTAACTGATGTGCGCATTTGTCTATGTGAATATGGCTTTAGTGATGTATGGTTAAACCAGGGCGTTTGTTTACAGATGTATTCATAAAAACTTTTCGTCAGCGCTTAGTAGATTGTAGATGGCAGAAATGGAATGATCATATTCAGAATAGCGAAAGATTTAATCTGTATAGGACTTTTTGTAGTAATCATGAAATGAAGCTGCATTTAACCTCTAGCATGGAGAGATATATGAAAATTATAGTGACAAGATTTAGAATGGGCGTGTCAAATCTGGCAACCCATCACAATAGGTATAAGCCATAAGATCCCACTAAGTTAATTTGTCCTTTATGTGGATGGGAGAAAGACGATGAAGTACATGTTGTTTTATGTTGCCCTGCCGTAAATAGACTTAGACAGCGGTTCATCCCAGTGAAAGAGAAGAGGGGGTGGGGGTGGGGGGTGGGGGCGTGGGGGGGAGCAAGCTTATACCAGCTGCCAAACGAAATTTTATTTGTAAAACTTTGATTTAGAGCACGCTAGAAGCCGTTGGCTTGTTGTTGATCACTGTGCTTACGTGTATTATAACCATATTAGGGTGGGGTGGGGGGAGGGGGTCCCTGAATAAACGTCTCTTTTAAACGTTGAATAAACGTCTCTTTAAACGTTGAATAAACGTCTCTTTAAACGTTGAATAAACGTCTCTTTAAACGTTGAACAAACGTCTCTTTAAACGTTGAACAAACGTCTCTTTAAATGTTGAATAAACGTCTCTTTAAACGTTGAATAAACGTCTCTTTAAACGTTGAATAAACGTCTCTTTAAACGTTGAATAAACGTCTCTTTAAACGTAGAATAAACGTCTCTTTAAACGTTGAATAAACGTCTCTTTTAAACGTTGAATAAACGTCTCTTTAAACGTTGAACAAACGTCTCTTTAAACGTTGAACAAACGTCTCTTTAAACGTTGAACAAACGTCTCTTTAAACGTTGAATAAACGTCTCTTTAAACGTTGAGCAAACGTCTCTTTAAACGTTGAATAAACGTCTCTTTAAACGTTGAATAAACGTCTCTTTAAACGACGGGCA
>CM054167.1:33764093-33796593 GCA_028751875.1 Rapana venosa | reverse complement strand
CGGGTTTTAACGTGTGCGCAAGAGGTTCTACGTGAGTTCGTACACGGGACCTCGGTTTATTAGTCTCATCCAAGGACTTTTGGGGGAAAGTGGAGTCGGTACTGAAAAATCCTCCCATAAAACTGACAGACAGGAAACTGCGTCAAATATCCTTGCCATTGGTGTAGCCGTGACGATAACTTTGTAATGCACCAGATTTACGTCACAAAATTACGTCACATCTGCACAACTTCGTCGCTTGTTTCTTTTTGTTTCAAAGTGTAGAACAATAGCCTTTAAATAAAACCTTGACAACCTCATACACCGAACCTAGGAAAGAAAGAAATGAATATAAATACCACATGAAACAAACAAAACTACTGAACAGAAAGTGATAATGATAAACTTTGATAAGCAACAAGTACAACATAACAAAAAAATCAAACCTTGCTCGGCCTGGCTTTTGCCTTCATTTGCAGTCTAAGGGCAACAATCCATACACCCTCTTGGTTCAACATCAATCTCTACTTTGTTGTTATTCCCCTTGAAAGTGGCCCCCCTCTCCCCCCCCCCCCCCCCCCCCCCCCCCCCCCCCCCCCCCCCCCCCCCCCCCCCCCCCCCCCCTCCCCCCCCCCCCCTCTCCCCCCTCCTCTCTCTCTCTCCCCCACACCCCACACACACACCCACCATACACCACACAAATCGGATGACCTTAACCGAGGCCCGTGTGCAAACGCACGCGACATCTTGAGTACACCTCTCAAACACCCGTTCCGCTTCTTCCGAAGGCAGCACTGTGTGCTGGTGGAAACGGATGCAAATTTACAAAACCACCATGCACCCCACGGGGTCTGAATGTAAAAAAAAAAAAAAATCAATAACAAAAAACAAAAATGCATCTATCAAAAAAAAAACATAAAAAATGAATTCACACCACGCACAAACAAAAAGCAACCACGCACACACAAACCACACACAACACACACAACACACACCATGCACGCGCAGTGCTTAAGCATTTGAATATTTATTATGAAGACATATTGTGACTTTTCTGGGGGGGGGGGGGGGGCGAAATGAGTAAAAGCTGACAGGTCCAAGTGATAAACATTACTGAAATAATACCAACAATACGAAAGAAACATTACATCAACAATACTAATATGTAACTCAGATTCGTTGACATCCCTGAAACGGACTCTTTTTTTTCCCCATACAGCATATGTTATAAAAATTATTCTGTTGACACTAGTAGCAAACCATAAACCATAAAAGCTAGAACCACACAACGTTTTTGGATTCTATCTAACAGAAATAGTGATTAGAAATGAATATTTATTTCCAATGTTCGATATTTGTTGAATTTTACTACAGACTTACTTATTTTTTATTCACATTTTGCTATTTCTCTTCTTTTTTTTTTTTAATTGTTTATATACGAAAATAAAACTAGCACTTTCAAGCGCATGCGCATCCAGGCCACACTACCACAATCCTTCTCTTCATTTCCGCCCGCGTGAGGTGCAAGAAGTCTCTGGCTCACCGCTGTTCAACAATTTGATTACGTCGGCCAGAAATCGCTCAAAATGGTATGTATATTTTTATATATTAAATGGTAATTAGCACTGGAATAAATGTTGTGTTTCAAATTAGCCTGATTATAAACTTTTCTCATTTCTGAAGATCCGAAGTCAAGCACTGGCAGGCTTCGTTCGATTACCACGTGAGTCAAGAGTTCGTGATACTTGAAAGTTTTACTTGCTGTCGAAAAGCGCTGTGGGCCCAAAATTTTCTCAACGATGAAATCGTCGAATATTGATGGATGTTGTAACATTCAATTGTTGAAAAACAAAATTGAGTGTAATACGACTATGAGTGAAATGATTACAACTTCGTAAGTTCGTTTTGAACTGGTCACACGTCTCTACTCTCACGCCCGGTAAACCGGCGTAGGGGACACGGACACGACTAGCCTTTTAAATCGATACTGAAAAGGGTCAACTTTGTTGTAAAAGAGGCAGCGATATTTATTTTTATTGATCTATAGGCTGAACACAAGCAAACATTATGAGCTGGATAGGTAAGAAAAAAGATGTGGAGAATTTTTTTAATAGAACTTTCTAGTACAGCAGTAGGCCTATCAGTTTGGGCAGTGTGAAGCTGTTGTACTTGTAGCCCACAGGTACCAAAATAGGCAGTGGAATGTAGCACTAGCAGCAGTGCTATAATTATAATGAAAAAAATTACAGTGGCAGGGCTGTAGGTTTAAAACCTGTAATGATTGATTTTATAATTTATTGTTGCTGTTTTGTGTAGCCCCCCCCCCCCCCCCCTTCCTTTTTCTTCAGCTAGAGCTTCAAGGTTTAATCACATATGCCAGTAATGGTGATTTTGCAAGCAGCTGGTTTGGGTTTGGTTTTTTAGTTTGGGGGGGGGGGGGGGGGGGGGTACCTCTTGGTAGAGCAGCTGTTCGTTCTGTCTTTAGCCAAGTTAAGGTAACTTTTGTGTTTTATCATTTGTTTTAATAAGGTCAGGCTACTTGATAAGCTGTATGAGATATTAATTTGTTAGAATGTTACATTTCTAGGCCCCTTATTTAAATGGCGGAGAGGATAGCCAGGTGGTTAGACAGTGATGTATTTCAACTATTTGTATCTGCTGACCCGGGTTTGAATCTAGTTCAGTGCCAACTCCACTCTCCCCTGACCAGCCGCCATGGCGCAGTGGTTAGCGCCTTGGGTTACGGACTGGAAGGTCGCGGGTTCGATTCCCATAAGAGTCATAGGGATTTTTCGGACTCCGGCCGGCTCCTACCCAGAGTGAGTGTGCTGTGGGCTCAGTGGGGAGACTGGGACCACACAGTCGAGCTTCATCCACTTAACGGATGCGAGTTTGAGAGTGTTGCTCAATTACCTGACCAACACTGCAGGTGTCTGTATCTCTCGGGCCCGGTTGACGCCGGGATATATTATGATAGTAAGCGTAGAGTACAACCCTGTCAAGTAGTCTCAAAGCATATGCACTTCCACAGCAGCATCATTACGTCATCGTCATTGTCATTGATCATCATGCATTAAAAAAAAAAAATTGCCTCTGATTCGGTGGTCCCGGTTTCTCTGGTCTCATGGTGACCTCAGATTCGGTTTGCCCATACACTTCTGTGCCTGTGGTGAGTTTGTGTCAAAGCCTTTGGGGTTGGAGGTTCGCGGGGGACGGTCGTTGGAGGGACGTTGTGGTGGTTGCCACCTCGGGTGGGCAACTCACTCAGTCTGGCTCCGCGACTGAGCTAATACTGTCGTTAGTAGGGGGCTTAGTAGGTGGTGTCCTGCGTATGTTAGCTCAGAACAGGCACCACTGAACACCACCAAAGTGACCCAGCAGCAGTGCAGGGCCCCTCTGGCTGGTGGCCCCACGGCGGCCTGATAGTGATGAGCTCCCTGCGGACTTCCGACCCTGAGGATGAGACACAGTGAATCTGGGTGTGGCTGTGGCGGGGAGATGGAGATGAGCGGTGTGGGAGCAGTAGGACGGGGGGGTCGTCAGAAGATGAGGCAGCAAAAAAAAAAAAAAAAAAAAAAAAAAAACTCCACTCTCCCCAAAAGTCCTTCGGATGAGACTATAAACCAAGTTCCCGTGTGCGAACGCATGCAGAACATCCTTGCACACATTTTAAAAACCCGACCTGCTTTTCACAAGAGTAGGCCATTATGTGCCTGTGGGAACAGATGACAAAATTTACAAAACTGCATACAGGATGGGGGGAAAAAACACATAGGGCTTATTCCATTATCCATGAAATAAAAGAAATTTTATAAAGAAGTTTTAAATGACCTTGATGACAATTGCTATAGCTGAGTGGTTTTTGTTGTTGTTTTTTTATTTCATCCCCATAGGTCCATGAAGTGGGTTTAAATCTGGTGAATTAGGGTGGAGATATTTATGATCTCCTTTGTGTGTTTCTGTTGTGACAACATCATTATCCTCAATGTGACGGAGGCTGTGTCAACTCAGTGTGTGTTTCTGTTTAATGACAATATCATTATCCTCAATGTGACGGAGGCTGTGTCAACTCAATGTGTGCTTTTCTGTTAATGACAATATCATTATCCTCAATGTGACGAGGCTGTGTCAGTGTGTGTTTCTGTTAATGACAATATCATTATCCTCAATGTGACTGGGGCTGTGTCAATGTGTGTGTTTCTGTTAATGACAATATCATTATCCTCAATGTGACTGGGGCTGTGTCAGTGTGTGTGTTTCTGTTAATGACGATATCATTATCCTCAATGTGACTGGAGGCTGTGTCAATGTGTGTGTTTCTGTTAATGTCAATATCATTATCCTCAATGTGACTTGGGGCTGTGTCAATGTGTATGTTTCTGTTATGTTATCATTATCCTCATTGTGACGGAGGCTGTGTCAAGGTGTGTGTTTCTGTTAATGACGATATAGTTATCCTCAATGTGACGGAGGCTGTGTCAACTCGATGTGTGTGTGCAGTCTGCCTACCCAGCCAAGGGAGACCAGAAAGCCTCTGCAGAGGAGGCCCCCATCCACCGCATCCGCATCACCCTCACCAGCCGCAACGTCAAAAGCCTGGAGAAAGGTAGGAGCTGCACTTCATCTTCTCTGGCTTGCTTTTTTACACCATAGGTAAAAGGGTAAAGGAGTCCCATAACCTGTAAGGTCGTAGGGGAGCGAGGCGTCAGAGACCTCACTTCTCTAGGGCCAGCATACTGAGGGCGGCACCCATCTCCTCTCCCTCGCTGCTTTACCTTCCCTGACCCTAAAGAGGGCAGGTACCCATTTACAGCTGGGTGAACTGGGGGAACTGTACTGAAGCCAAGGCGCGCAAACGGTCATCCATCCAACTGGTAACCACGCTCGACGCTGCTTAACTTGGCTTGGGGAAAGCGAGTGCTCTGACCACTGAGCTATCCCGTCCTCCTTTTTACACCATGATTGGGAAAAATAATGGCGTGTCCTTTCCAGCTTTTCTCATGGGCTGTAGAGTTTGGTTTGTAGGGTTATCTCTGTCGGCTATACAAGCTTGTCTGGGTCACGGAATAGCGTGCACTTTTGAAGGATGTGGTCGCCGGTCTGGTTTTCAGCTTGATTAGAATCATCAGCTCTTTTTTTTTTCTTTTTTTTTTTCTTTTTTTTTTTAAATGTTATTTTGGGGAAAGAAAAAAGTTACACTTTTCAAGATGATTTAAACACTGGTGGATTTACCTGGTTATCTTCAGTGCTCGTTCTCCTGTCTGTTTCGTATTACTAGTATGACATTACATACATTAGTGAAAATACAAGATTTCAGGATTTATATTGGTACGGGTTGTCTTATTTTTTATTGAGGGCAGGCATGTAAAGTAAAATTATATGTATATATCTGAATAATAATATTAGTAACTTTTTAAACAAAACCGGGGTAGCGGGTAAATAACAAAAACCCACACAAAACCTCGAGATAAGAGGCAAGGTTTTGGGTGTGTTCATTTTGGCAGTGGCAAGTGAGTTGCAGCCCCAGGTCTTCTGTCAGCGGGCAACCTTGTTTCTTCTTCCTAAAACGTCCAAAATGACTGACCATTGTTTGACAGTGCCAGATATTTTTAATTCATTTTTAAATAAAGATGTGTTGTGTCCATGGACAGCTCTGTCGCGATAAGTTGAGGAAGAGATGGTGGGAGGTTTTGTACTTCATAAAGACCTGGCTGCCATCACAATCTTATTTCAGTATCATCTTCTCAGGCTACCACATGTATGTATACATGTATAGTTTTTACTCATCACCGTATACATTCTTTCCTATGGTGTTTGGTTTTTTTTACCATATCAGTTAATTTTCATCATGATATAAAGAATTATGATAGTAACAACAACAATAAATTGTACAAATTTAATTAGCAAGTTGAATTTTAAGATTGATCCCAAAATGACTAGTTCACTCTAACAAAACTCTTTAGTTCATTGGTTGTTGCTTTGTGTGAGTGATAGGATTGTACCCAAAATTACTAGTTCACTCTAACAAAAACTCTTTAGTTTATTGGTTGTTGCTTTGCGTGAGTGATAAGATTGTACCCAAAATTACTAGTTCACTCTAACAAAACTCTTTAGTTAGTTGGATATTGCTTGTGGTGTGTGGGGTGGTTTTTTTTGGGGGGGGGGGGGTATAAATAAGATTAGACAGGACTGCCAGCCAGCAAACTCGTACAGTGACCGGTCACAACTGACCGCGGCTGACTGACATACGTACGTTGCGCGTGGTTGCAGTGTGCGCTGACCTGATCAAGGGGGCCAAGGACAAGCAGCTGAAGGTGAAGGGGCCGGTGCGCATGCCCACCAAGATCCTGCGCATCACCACGCGCAAGACGCCTTGCGGGGAGGGCTCCAAGACGTGGGACCGCTACCAGATGAGGATCCACAAGAGAATCATCGACCTCCACAGCCCCTCCGAGATCGTCAAGCAGATCGTATCCTTTCTGTGGGGTTGTGTGTGTGCGTGTGATCCTTTCTGTGGGGTTGTGTGTGTGTGTGTGTGATCCTTTCTGTGGGGTTGTGTGTGTAGAGTGTGGTTTTTGTTTTGTTTTCGGGTTGTTGGGGTGGGGGGTTTTTGTTGGGGGGGGGTGCTTGGGGAAGGGAGATGTGGTGGTGTTGCTCTGGGTGTTTGACCTGAAGTGTGGTGTGTGTGTGGTGGTGGTGTTGAGCACTCTGGGTGTTTGACCAGAAGTGTGGTAGAGTTGCTCTGGGTGTTCGATCAGAAGTGTGGTAATGATTATAAAACTTTAACTAGTATAATGATGATAAAACTTTTAGTACAATGATTATAAAATGTTTAATAGTAGGAGGGGGTTATGGTTTTTTTGTTGAGGGGGGTACAATTTTTTTATTATTGTTAATGTTTATTTTTTCAAATGTATTAAAAAATACCAAAACCAGGAAGAATGTAAACTAGTTTAAGATTTCTTCTCCCTTGCATTGAAATATTGATGCAGAATTTTTTTTTTTCCCAGTTGCTTTAACGGCTTGACTGCCCCACCCCGGAAATTTTCCCGGGGCTAAATGTGCAGTCCTTTACTACAGTTAAAGGGAAAGAACTCCAAAATTAGTGGAAATCACTCTTCTGTTGCTTGGCAACATCCAGCTGCAAAAATATTATTTAAATTATTTTGCATGACTGCTTGGACTGTTGTTCAAAATGGCTGACTCTTCTCGAACGTATCAATGAATTTACACAGCTGAAGAAGTGGCAAATAAAATATATAATCCTGACAGTGATGAAAACGATTGTGTATGATTCAGGAGATAGTGCAAAAGAAAAGAAGATAAAGACTGAGATTTTGCCTCGACTTCCATGTGACATTATTGGGGGAGGCGGGGGTACTCAGAGTGACAGAGGTGATGAAGAAAGTGTATTTTCATCGATTTAAAAATATATTTTTTGCTAACTCATGTGGTGGAGGGCTATAATTTGTATTGTTTTTTGTGGTAGCTGTAGTTGTTCTAGATGTTGATCCAGGATTCGTACAAATCTTAAAGCCCTAAAAGGCCCTGATTTTTAAAGATCCAAAATAAGGCCCCTAAAAAGACCTAAAAATGAGACCTATGGCCCTGGAGGCCCTAAAACTGGGAACCACGAGTGAGAGTTTCTGTTGAAATGTAGATTAAACAAATACACAAAATAAAACTTATGAGAAATGAAAGCAAGAAGGGTGTCGGAAGATCGTATTATCGCTGATAGAATGCCTGTCGTCTGCTATTCATGTCATGCCATCTATTTTGCCAAGGGAGGTAATTTGCCTCCATTGGAAGCGCATATTCGCTTTGCTTTCCACTAGTTATTTTTTACATGAGGAGGACTACCTACCCCTATGGTATGTCCGTAATTTGTTTGGAAAATGATGTTTAACTATGGAACTGCGATCCTGAGTAAAAAAACAACAACAAAAAAACAGTTTTCTGTTTACTGCGCTGCAGTTCTTCTCTACAAGATTTTTCAATTTTAGCACAGCTGTGCTGTGAATAGCAAAGCCTATTGTTTGTCCTGTGTGCATGCGCAGTTTACAAAATGGCAGTCGGTGATACAGTCGCGTGTCAGAATGGAAAAACAATAAAACCTGTAGCCAGATCTATTCTTTATTTGAGGAGATTATCCCACGGATTTCCTGCAGAACGCATACAGAAACGAATCCAGTTGATAAGGCAAGTCAGAAATGCCAGCACTTTGCATATTTTCCACCGCTCAATGTGGTCGATTTAGTTGACTTTACTTTAAAATTTGCAGCTTATTCAGTTATTGGCAGACTTGATCCAAAGATTCTTACTTTTAAAAAAAAACAACAATGGGGAGATAAAAAAAATTAAAAAACTATGGGGAGAGGGTGTGGGCATCCTTTTCAAGCTTAGTGTTAGGCTACCACTCGGTCTGCATTGACGATACGGGACTTGTACATGTATTCATAGTGAAGAGAACTTGCATCCAGCAACGTCTCTGTCTCTCTCTTGTGCATGCGTGCATTCATGCACGCACGTGTATGCGTGCGTGTGTGTGTGTAAATGCCTGCATGTAGGGGGGGAGATAAGTATTCAGAAAGGTAAGGAATGTGAATTGGTGCTTGCATGGGTGTGTGCTATTTTGTCTTTCTTTATTGAATTCTTTTATATCGAGGATATAGTTTGTGTGTACATGTGTGTACTGCAGGAAAAAATGGGGGGGGGGGCTTGTTTTTGTGTGTGTTTTATGTTGTTGGTTAGGGGGAAGGTAAGCCTCCATTAGTAGCAAAGGGCTTATGTGTGGGTATGCTACACAGGGATTCTATTTTCTCTTGCTAGTTGGGCAAGGGGTTTTTTTTTGGGGGGGGGGGGGGGGGGGGGGGGTTAAACAAATGGTTTAAAGGGGGGGGGGGGGTTGATGCCACAGAGTGGGATTTTTATATGTTTTGTTTGCAAAGGCCGTTTCTCACCACCTCTGGTTATAGGGTTTGGGCTGTAAACTGAAAATCTCAAGTGTGACCGCTTTATACTTAACCACCGCACAGACATCCATCAGTATCGAGCCTGGTGTGGAGGTGGAGGTGACCATCGCTGATGCATAAACCTGAAGGCAGCAAAGCCCAGCCAAACCAACTGACCAGTGTCCATGGGGAAACCTACACACAAGACTGTAACAGAGAATCAATAAACTGGTCTCTCTATAAACACTTTCTCTTATTTACCTGTTTTTTTGTTTGGTTGGAAGGTTGTGCGATGTACATGTTTGGTTGTGTTTGATTCAGTTGCATGTGAGAACTAGGCTATGTGATCGGTGGCTTTCTTTCTTTTTTTTTTTTGTGGAATTCCACTTTACAGCTTAGTCTTTAGTGATCGACTATAGACTCTCTGACTAGGAGGCTTGGACTTGTACCGTCCTTTCGTGCTGCAGCCCTGGGGGCTAGTTGGCCTTTGGAGAACATCTCCAACCCTGACTGTCCTTATAACTTCTTGGCCGAGAGAGTGGGGATGTACTGTGGGCAAGGCATCTCCACTATAATAAAATTTCTGCCCGATTTCTAAAACAGCAGCTGCCTCCCATGCAGCATGCTGTTTTGGAGGTTATCGTCAAATACAACAGATAAACATCTATGCATGTTGAGACCGTGCTTCAAGGAAAGCTGTAGACATCAGTTGGTTTCTTTTTCTTCATCAAGCACTCTGTTGTCTGTCACAGGAGTGAAAATGTGTTGCACTGCCATTAAGCGCCTGACAAGTCGGGCCCAGCACATCCGACTTTTGACATGGGAGAGAATTGTTATATGTGAAGTCTTTCTGGGGTGAGGAGGATTATGTGGACCAAGAGGGCAGAAAATAGACTAGTAGGGGGTGACAGAAAGAACAGGAATAAGGCAAAAAGAAAAGAGGGATAGAAAAGTGGGGGGAATTCTTTGCACAGAATTTCCAGACGGTGGGGATGCTATTTATACTGACAGGCCCCCTGGCATCCCCACTAGGGATATCAGTTGAAGGATTTCTGTTGGTCACAATACCATTTCATTGTAAAGCTTTTAATTAACATAGCACCTATCCATCCCACCCCCTCCCCTTCTCTTTCTCTAAGTCTCTCTTTGAATGTACACCTGTCAATTAAAGACATTTAACATAGCACCTATCTCCCCCCCCCTTCTCTTTCTCTAAGTCTCTCTTTGAATGTACACATGTCAATTATAGCAAGAGGGTTTGGGGGGGTGTATTTTTAACCTGTCGGTGTATTTACCCTTGTGTTTTTATACAGGACATGTGTATTCAGGTCTGTATGCTGAAGAATCTGTAACTGTCGGCATTTTGTTTGCAATCACTTGTGAATAAGGAATATTCAACCCAAAAAAGTCTGTATAGTTATGCCTAAAAATAATGTGAAGGGGGAGAGGGAGGTAGGATACTCTTGGCAAATCATGTACAAAACGCACAATATATTAAAACCCTAGTGGCGCGGTTCCCGGAATATTCCGGGAAAGGCGAGTCTAGGCTGTGTGGCGGATCCCGGAATATTCCGGGATGACGTGGGTGGTCATAGTTGAAAGCTTACTTTCGCTTTCAAAGGTCAGCCAATGAATGTTAAGGCTGTTGTAGGCCTGCAGAAAGGGGTGAAGGTCGTTTGACACACACAAGCAACGAAGAATCTGATTGGTTAAGAGTGTATTTTAATTTTTTTTCGGACCAGCCGAGATCGTCTTCAACAAAAATGGCGGCCAGCGTTTGCACTAGAATTTCTTCAAGCGTTTTTCGAGCTTTTTTACAAAATTGACAGCGAGGAGGAGTTTTAGAGGCTGGATTTGGTTGAAATAAACAATGAGAGAGACGATGAGGTAAGGATTGTGGAATATTTTTGAAAAACTTGGTAAAAATCGATCGCGATCGGACTGAATCGAGCGGTGCTAGTTTTGCTGGATGGACTTTTTCGCTACTCGGCGATTTCGACGTCACAGATTGTTTTACTTTATTTTGACGCAACGAGGCTTCGAAATAACTGTTGTTGAGTCAAATCGCTATGCTGCTGAGTACTTTGCATCACATGAAATCAAGCGATCTTTGTATTTTTGTCATAGAAAGCCACCACTTCGCACATTCCGCCATGACGGTCGCGATGGCGTCGATCCTGTCGCTGAACTTTTCCGAGTATTTGGTGACCGATAAAGCGATACAAACTCCTTATTTTTTGAAAACTAATGTCAAGAAATAGTGTTTACCTAATCATGACATTTATGCACCGCAAGAACTTTGCTTATCGTGTTAAAATCGATCCGGGGCCCTGACAGTGGAACAGTGATCGGTAGTGCGAACATCTTTTTTTTTTTTGATTTTTTTTTTTTACATAATCATAAACACTACACACTATTATAAAATTATACTCATTTAAAAGCATATTATCTCTTCTTTCCAGTGATCTATAGCTTAACACATTTAATTCAGTTTTATATATCAATATCAAGGGTTGTTTGAGCCCACCATGCTCCAAAACAATGCTAGCCAATGTTAATTCAGCCAATAGAAGTGAGGCTTGTTGCTGTTTATTTAGCGCTACTAGGGTTTTAAGAAACCCAAGTGGGGGGGGGGGGGGGGGGGGGTTGTCCTTGTTCCTCAGTTAGAGCTCCAAGGTTTTACTAATGGCGAGATTTTTATGTATGCGACAGTGTTGAAAGATAATGATTTTTACCTTACCATGACTTAACTTAAAATGTGAGAATTAATATAATAATAATAATATTATAATATATTCTCCTTTCATTTCATTCAAAGCTTTAAGATTCTCTCACTTTCTGGATGTATGCATTACATCTTAATCTAATTGCTTGCAAATGGGAATAAAGTTTTAAACATATTTGGAAACTGAGACAAAAACTGAACAATGTATGTTCCTCAGTTAGAGCTCCAAGGTTTTACTAATGGCGAGATTTTTATGTATGCGACAGTGTTGAAAGATAATGATTTTTACCTTACCATGACTTAAAATGTGAGAATTAATATAATAATAATAATATTATAATATATTCTCCTTTCATTTCATTCAAACCTATAAGATTCTCTCACTTTCTGAATGTATGCATTACATCTTAATCTAATTGCTTGCAAATGGGAATAAAGTTTTTAACATACTTGGAAACTGAGAGAGGAAAAACTGAACAATGTACGCTGATAAAGAAATATGTAACGAAAAAAAAAAATTCAAATGGAAAGGGAATGTACTTGTACAGTAATAATGGCTTATTTTCTTCCCTTGATTTGGGTGACACTTCTTTTATGTGTTGAACAAAATGGCTAAGATTTTTGTATATTTACACTATAGTGTTCAGACAAAACTTAGCTTATAAGATCAGCTGTCTTGTTAACCTGGTTGATATTTATTATTATTACAATGTTGTGAATTTTACAAACTGACATACAATACTTAAATGTGTGGAGAGAAAAACTGGATGAGGATGACAACATGGAAAACTAATAATAACGATGATGAATTATTCTTACGAAGCGCAAAATCATTCTTTTCACAAGTTATGCTACAGTCAAAGCATTTGCTAAAAACAGAAAATGTGTGCGCACAAGCTGCAATTGATCACCCAAAACAGTAAACATACATACGTACACTTACACAATGTGCAGTATAGTTTATACAGAACTTGAAAGGCAAAGAAATGAACAAGGGAAAGACCAAAGATCATGTCACATAATAAATCATTAAATGTGGTGTGGGGTTTAAACTTCATCCCCGAAATTGGAGTGCGGTTACCTTAATGGTGGGTTAGGGTACAACAGTCGCATATATGCAAAAATCTCATCTGGGAGCTAGCCAAGGAACTGGGAAAAAAACCCAACCCCTGACTTCTTCATTAACTCCTTGCTTGAAGAGCCACTGTACTGAAGTTTTTAGTTGGCGTGTCTCGGGTAAGTTCAACTGGTCTAGTGGAGCCCATACCTCACCCCGTTGCAGATTTTGCATGCTGGACACACTGTGGTTTATATGATCCAAGCCATTAGCTATGGCCAGAATGCACCTCTATGAAAGGGGGATGGTTTTTTAACGTTGAAAGATATGTGTGTTTGTACAGAGAACATGGATTTATAGTGTCGTCTGAAGGATAAGTGTAGTGTACGGGAGAAAAGGAAGGTGGCTGCAAAATGTTCAGTGATGTCCCAATGGTCTAGACTATGGGATTATATATTTATACCACTTTAAGTCACGAGATTTCTCTCTTTCTCGGGCTGCTCTCCCCAGGGAGAGACTAGTCTCTAGACTCTCTCTAGACTAGTCATAGTCTCGAGACTATGGGATTATAGGTAAAGTTGGGCGAGTTGTTTTGTGGTTCTTTTGATTGTATAGGTAAAGGAAGGAAACTTTCCTCTGAAATACATACCTCAGTGGTGACTGGATCCTGGGACCAAGATAACCGCCAGGTCACAATGAAGAACCAAACAAAACTAGCAACTAAGCAGAACAACCAGTTGAGACGTGTAGTTTCGTCTTAATTTTTATAGGGGACTGTCTACCTCAAGAACAATTGTTTGCACTAAAGGAAGAAGAAATGTCATTTTGAACACGTAGCATCATAAAAACTGGCTCATCACTGTGGGTTATATTGGAAGTGAGGGGCCTGATAGCTTAGTGATTAGAACATTGTACTGATGATCATTCTATTGCCCTGGGATCAAGCCACCACAGAGGCGCCTGTTTTAGGAAGTTTTACCCTGGAGTAAAATGTATGAGGACTGACTCCACTCCCCCAAAAGTCCTTCAGATAATAATAATGTATGGAATTATATATAAAGCTGAATCTTGTAAAGCAAGAAATCAAAGCGCTCAGATTTTTAAATATATATATTGAGGATAATGGAATAAGCACTCATGTGCAAACACACACACAAAAATCTTGTGCTCACATTAAAACCTGTTCCGCCTTTCAGAATCATAGACATTTTTGAGCTTTTAGGAATGGATGACAAAGATGTTTTTTAAAAAACTGCATGCACAAGTATGTGTTGTGTTGAGACAACATCCCCAAAGTCGGAATGCGGCTACCTTAATGGTGGGGGTAAAACAGTCGCATACACAAAATAGTACCATTGGTGAACATTGGAGCTCTAGCCAAAGAATCGGGATGGGGGGGAATTGGATGTGAAAAAAGTTTTGAAAATCTGGAAGGAACAGAAAATAGAAAAAATGCAGTTTTGGCATTCTCTCGATTACTTGAAAGATGATTTTACTTTCGGTATAGGCTTAGAAGATGCCGTCTCTTTTCCAGGTAAAGAAAACCCACACCACAACTTTATAACTGGCTTGGATTATATTGATTGCTAATATCCATTAAAAAAAAACCTGAATGCTGAAATAAAACAAAACTAATAAAAACCAACAACAGAGAGGGGTGGTGAAGATAGGCATCAATCAGGCACATGTTTTAATCAATCGAGACATGTTTTAATCAGTCATGTTTTAATCAGACAAATGTTTTAATCAATCAGGCACATGTTTTAATCAATCAGGCACATGTTTTAAGCACAAAATTGGAATGTTAAAGCCCAAGTTATATTGGGTTTGTACAAAAAATTTGTTTAAAAAAAAATTAAATTCACAGAGAACAAATCGCAATAACAAAAAATTAGATTTTCAAAATGAAAAAGCACCCACGCACTCCCCAGGAACATTGCCAAAAGCACACACACACACCGCATGTGCACACGCGCACCTACACAATCACGCACGTGCGCGCACAAACAACGGCAGCAGCCGCAACCTTAATTGAGAACAAAAAGTCGACCAAGGGAAACAACCCTGCTCTTTCCTACAAAAACTAGAGTTGTTCCGCTTAGACCGAGTGAAGACGGTAGCCTTGCCTTGGCAGGAAGCACGCTTCACAACAACACTGACTAGATCTAGGCAATCAGCCAATAATACACAAGAAGAAGAACAACAACAAAAAATGTAGTTACCAATAGTAGATATCAGGAGAATGATATTACAGAACATCCAACAGGTTTAATAATACCCCCCCTCCCCCAAAAAAAGCAAAAAATAATCCACTGATGATCAAATGCTTACCCTACTAGCAATGGATCTAGCACAGAAACAGTTTTCACTGAACCTTTAGTAACCGTTTTCTTTTTTTAGATTGGCATTTGTCTTCACCGGCATGCGGTGGTCTACTCTTCCGAAAAGCGGAACGGGTTTTAACGCATGTGCAAGCTGTTCCTGCATTGCACACTGGACCTCGATTTATTGTCTCATCCGAAGGACTTCGGGAGGGGTGGAGTCGGCAGTGATGTTAACTGGGGTGTATCAGTGGTAGACTCAAACCTGGGATTGATCTGGGGCCGAAAAGATTACCAGCGCTACCTTCTAACCACTAGGCGCCTGAATTCAAAATGGCGGCTACGAATTGTAGTGCTGCGTGTGTGCTCTGGATAAAACAATGGATTGTTATATGCTTCCAAGTGATTTGTGCTGTTGTAGTGATGCAGTGATTCGTATAAGGGTAGCTACTGTGTAAACACTAGTTACGAGAGCCAGTAGTACTATATCTCGTGGAGTATTGCTGGAAGTTTGTTGCTGTTAATTTCCATTTTTCAAGCTTCAAGTAGCCGCCATTTTTTTTCCTTTCAAACATGGCATTACCGGTACTTTTGTGAACAGCCTGTGTGTGTTGACCCGGACTTGTGGATATTTTGCACGTGCTTTCCGTGTTGTTCTCCAATGCAGAGGTATGTAGGCCTACAGGTTTAATCTTCGTTTGTACCTTGTGTCTTCGTTTGTACCTCGTGCATGCCTCTTGTGAACTGTTTACAACATACTCCTGTCCTTGTGTGTTGTTCTGTCCTGTTTCCCTGTGTGTGTGTGTGTGTGTGTGTCCAGCATTTTGTGTCACATTGATCACATGGGCGCTTATATATTTCAAGCATAATCATTGTTTGGGGATGGACACCACAAACATGTTATAAATAGATTATATCTATGTAAAAAAAAAAAAAAAAAAGACGGGGGGGGGGGGGGGGGGGGGGGGGGGGGGGGGGGACGCGAGTTGATGAATAGTAATACAGATAAATTGATTGTGAATAGTTGAAGTAGCCTACCATTTGTGAAAAGCCTCTCATGGTTGCAATACAGATAAATTGCAATACAGCAATAAATATAAATTGATTGTGAATAGTTGAAGTAGACTACCATTTGTGAAAAGCCTCTCATGGTTGCACTACATTGGTTGTCATGACAGAGAAGACCAAGTGACGGTTGTATTGAGGGTCTACAGTCACAATAGTCATACATCATGTGTCTCCAGACCGTTCACGAGTAGGCTACATATTATTCGTGCCTTTCGAGCAAAATTTGTAAAAAGTATACATTGTATGAGCCATGAAAAACTTTCCAATATTCATGTTTTGTATCAGTGTCAAGGGCTTTTTTGGTTACCTACTTAAGGTTTGTTCCTGGCAGCATCACAGAATAAGTCTCTGCATGAGGGTCTAATGAATCCAAGGTTATTGTGCGAGATAGCATTGTCTCAGATCATCCCCAGTAACTTCTTTGTTGTTGTTGTAAAATATGACTGCACCGCTGTCACAGCTTTGATATCACAATGATTCCCAATTATTGTTCAGGTTCTGCTTTTAGCGTAGTTTTCCGTTTTTCTGGGGGGTTTTTCTCTTTGCACTTCTTTGCCTTTTTTTTAAATTTTATTTTTTAAGCTACATAGTGTTTGTATTGTCAGTATTATCGACTCACTCTCTGGCCGTACCGTGTACCTGGGTTTGTGCCAAGGATACTACAGATTCTTGAACTTCAAGATAGGGTCGATAATACTGATAGAGTCAGTATTTTCATACACATTCCTTTAATACCAACACGCGACCCCCGCCCGTTTTCCCTTACAAGAAGACATTGAAAAGCGAACATGTTTCCTGGTGACAGTATTTCAGGTTCAGATTCATATTGTGACGGGGCGGTAATTAGATTACCTCCCATGCAATCAGAGTCCTGTCGAGGCGTCTGTCACGTTTCTAAATCGGGACACACCCGCGAATTGTGCGATACTCTGTTTTGTTGAGTAGTGGTTTTGAACTTTTTGTTGCATACGTTACGCCTCTGTGGTGAAATGAAGACTTTATACAGTTTGTTATTTTTTCCCTGTCTGACTGTGTCAATCTACTTAGGCGTGTTCTGTGGGTTACAGACATTCATTCTACTGAGGCTGAGAAACGATAGATTTTATTTAAGATAGGGTCCATGAATAAGAACAGTACCTTGAACTCGGTCAGGATCGCCTCAGTGCCAGAGCCCTCCACGGATAATTATTGTGAAACAAAGAAATCGGTGTAGATCTCACAGACAAAATGATAAGCATGACACATCGGGTTGGCTGGTAGACAGTCTGCGGAAGGTGATGTCAAAATCCGACCTAGCCTGGTCAATATGATCTCCTGGGGTGGATCTTAACAAGGTGGTCCCTACTGGCTGGCATTTTCCTGGTCATTCAGTTGTCCAGATCACACTCTGACGGCCAGGGTGCTTTGCATGTGTGTCTCTTTCAATGTGATCTGACCAGAAAGCGTTCAGAATTATTGCTTGGATGGCAAGAAACGAGAAAAAAGATACCCGATAGTTGGGTGCATGATGGAGTTGATGTTCGGGACAAGACCTATCGTGTTATTGCCACAAAAAGAGAGAGATGACAGTATCGATTAGTTGGTTGGTTTGCTAAGGCCTAGGCCTTCGAGTTTTCTACTCACTTTGTGTGGTGTTTTGTGACCAAGTTACAATTACAATTCCGGCCAACCTCCATGTGTTTGTGTCAAACGTTACTGAACAAGTTATAATTCTGTCAGAGGATTTAGTGCACAACTGGTGTATGGCTGCTTTGCAAATCTCAGCTTTCTCGTCTTTCATTAACAATGATTTTACAAACCCTATTGATGAAACTTTTATGGTCTGTCCTTTAAGGTGTAATATTCATATATATATTTTCCTATTACTCTACCTATTCGACAATAACTTCAGAATACCGTAAATCATTTCTTGTTTTCCTTCGACTGAACCCCCCCCCCCCCCCCCCCCTGATGTCCACCAATTGTCATGTGCGCACGCACACATATGTGTGTAAATAGATGTGTACGTGTGCTAGTACGTGCACCCGTGTGTGTTTGCGGACACATCGTCTTTGTGTGTGTGTGTGTGCGCGCGCGCGCGTGTGTGTGTGTCTGTGTGGTGTGTGTGTGCGCGCGCGCGCGTGTGTGTGCGTGCTAGGGTGAAAGGAAGAGGAGGAGAGGAGCACTTGTGAAAGCTGCCCATCTTATGCAGGTACAGTCATACTTATTCAAACCTCTAGAGATTTTGGCCGTGTGTGGTTTTGTGCATTTTTTTTCCCTGCACAAAGTGGATTTGGTGACACTGTCGTTGTGACAGAGAATCAACAAAGGGGAAACTTTTTCTCTGAAGTTATAGTTCTGTGTGGTGTGTGTGTGTGTGGTGTGTTGTGTATGTGTGTGTTCTCTCTCTCTCTCTGTCTCTCTCTCTGTTATATATATATATATATATATATATATTATATATATATATATATATATATATATATCAGTAGATTTCTTAAAAGAAATATTTTGGGGGGGGGGTGGGGGGGGAATGACTGCCTCAGAAAGTTACTGAAAAGGCTGTCAGTGAGGGTCTGTGGTTTTTTGTTAGTTTGTTCGTTCGTTCGTTCGTTGTTTGTTTTCTCAACTTTTATCTACCTATCTATAAATCGTCTGTCTCTCTCTGTCTCGTCTCTGTCTCTCTCTCTCTCTCTCTCTCTCTCTCTCTCTCTCTCTCTCTCTCTCTCTCTCTCTCTCTCTTTCTTTATCATCTATCTATCTACCGATCTATCTGTCTGTCTGTCCATCCAGCCAGCCATATCTAAGTCTGTCTCTCTGTATCTCTCTCTCTGTCTCTGTCTATAGATCTATTTATCCATCCATCCATCCATCCATCAATCCATCTCTCTGTCTGTCTGTCTGCCTATAGATCTATTCATCCATCTATCTATATCTATCTATCTGACTGCCCCTCTGTCTGTCTCTCTATCTGTCTGTCTATAGATCTATTAATCCATCCATCCATCCATCTATCTATCTATCTGTCTGTCTGTCTGTCTCTTTATCTGTCTATAGATCTATTCATCCATCCATCCGTCCGTCCGTCAGTCTATCTATCTATCTATCTATCTATCTATCTATCTATCTATCTATCTATCTATCTACCTATCTTTCTATCTATCTATCTATCTGTCTGTCTGTCTGTCTGTGTGTCTGTCTCATCCGAAGGACTGTCGAGGGAGTGGATTCTTCTCTGGTGATTTTCAAGCTGCAGTTTGAAATAATTATGTCACAAAGTTCCTAAGTTCTCTTACACATGTTGAATGAATGTGATGAAGTTTTCTGACTTGTCGTTGTCATCAAACTATCATCATCATCATCATCATCATCATCATCATCATCATCATTATTGTATGAAGTATTGGACGAGAAGAACGTTTTTCAGCTATATCTCTAAGTTACAATGAATGTCATTCAAATGCAAGGATAGGTTTGGGTTTTTTAAAAAAGTGTTTAATCTGATTCAAGTCGGAACAGAAACGGTGTTTGTGTGTGCGTGCGTGCGTGCGTGCGTGCGTGCGTGCGTGCGTGCGTGCGTGTGTGTGTGTGTGTGTGTGAGTGCGTGGGTGTGAGTGTGTGTGCGTGTATGCGTGCGTGCGTGTGACTTTACATGAAGCAAAACATGAGTGGAAAACACAATAAGGCAATTCGCCTAAGGGCAACAAAACATGACACACTGAAATACAATAGGACAAAACACGATAGCGGGAGACATGACATGTGATAGAGCAAAAGGTCGTAGGTAGATAATGATGATGATGATGATGATGATGATGATGATAAAAAAATAATGATGATAAAAAATAATGATAATAATAATAATAATAAAAGCAATAATAGCAAAATGATAATAATGTATGGGATTCGTTATAACGCTGAATTGTGTTAAAGCCATAAATCAAAGCGATTGCATTCAAATCATTTGCATGCATGTAATCATCCATGAATAAGATTAACAGATATCACATTTACACACCACACACACCACAACCACACACACACACACACACCCACACACACACACACACACTCTCTCTCTCTCTCTCTCTCTCCTCTCTCTCTCTCTCTCTCTCTCTACTTCTCTCTCTCTTCCTTTATTATACATATATTGTTAAGTCGTATTTTTTTAACTGAGGTTTTTGTTATACAATAACATTGTGTTGTTGCTGCTTTTTCCCCAACCCAAATACCACGCAATTCGGCAACCCTCTTCATGTATGGGCCAATGGCCTTTTTTGTGAATAAATCTTTTTAGTTCGACTTCTCTGTCTGTCTGTCTGTCTGTCTGCCTCTCTTTCTCTCTATCTCTCTTCTCTCTCTCTCTCTCTCTTCTCTCTCTCTCTCTCTCTCTCTCTCTCTCTCCCTCCCTTTCTCCTCTCTCCCTTTCTCTCTCCTTTACTCCTTCCTCTCTCTCTCTCTCCTCTTCTTCTCTCTCTTTCTCTCTCTCTTCTTCTCTCTCTCTCTCTTTGGCAGGGTGATGGAGATGGAGGAGGTGGCTGTTGAAGAGTTATGGACAGATTATGAGGAGGGATGTGGGGGGTGGGGGGGGGGGGGGGGGGGGGGGGGGGGGGGAGGAGGAGGAGATTCTAGGCAAGAAATTAATGTGTTCACTAACAATCAACAGTCCAAACAACAATATCATCACCTAAGGTACACTGCAACGCCGTGACAACCTTCCTGCCTTTTTTTTTCTCTCTTTCGATTTTTTTCGTTTTGTTTGGTTTGGTTTGGTTTCTTGCGAGGTTTTTGTTTGGTTTTGTCTGTTTTTGATGGGGGTGGGTGAGGGTGAGGTCCTTTATCAAAGTTTATGTTTGTTTTGTGTTTTGTTTTGTTGTTGTTTTGTTTTGCTCTTCAGGATGTCATTGAAATCAGTACAATAAAATACACTTGAATGCAGTGAAGTGCAATGCAATACCATACATTGACTGTGCGTAGCAATGCAATTCTGTGCAATCTAATAGAATTGCAATACAATGCAGTCTAATAAAATTGCATTGCAATACAGTGCAATCTACTAGAATTGCAATGCAATGCAATATAAAAGGATTGCAATTCAATACAATGCAATGTAATAGAATTGCAATGCAATACAATGCAATCTTATAGAATTGCGATACAGTGCAGTCTGATAGAATTGGAATGCAATACAATGCAACCTAATAATAATGATAATAATAATAATAATGTATGGAATTTATATAGTGCTGAATCTTGTAAAGCAACAAATCAAAGCGCTCAGATGACTTTTTTTTTTTTAATATCGAGGATAATGGAATGAGCACTCATGTGCTCTTTTTTACATTCAGTCCCCGTGTGTATGCGGTTTTGTAAATTTTGTCATCTGTTCCCACCGGCACACAATGGCCTACTCTTTCGAAAAGCGGAACAGGATTTAACATGTTCGCAAGATGTTCTGCATGCGTTCGCACATGGGGCCTCGGTTTATAGTCTCATCCGAAGGACTTTGACATTCAGTTCGATTTTTTTGTCAAACTGGGAAGAAAGGGCGAGGCTGGGAATCGAACCCAGCACCTCACGGTTTACTTGTTGGCAGGCAAACGTCTTAACCATCCTGCCACCTTCCTTGCAATACAATGCAATGCAATATAATAGAATTGCAGTGTAGTATAATGCAGTCTAATAGAATTGGAATGCAATACAACGCAGTTTTTTAGAATACAACTCAACAATACAATACAATCCAAGACAATACAATACAATACCTAATATCCCCCTTTTTTTTCATTCATTTTTTCTTCACAAGCTCACAAGTTTGTGTAGGTCTAACTGTACTGCTCTGGCATAAATCAATTGATCCCCACCCCCCCTCCACGCCCCCTTCACCCCCCACGCCCCCTTCCGCTAAGACGTCAGTCCTGTCACTAGCAATCTTATCTCCCCTTTCCCGCCATCCTTATCAACCACCACCACCTCCTCCTCCTCCTCCTCCTCCCTCCTCTCCACCCTTTTGCGGCGATCTTCTAGATTTCCTTTAAAGGTCAAATTCCAGGCTCCCAGACAGAGTAGAGGGAAGAAGTAAAGGCAGTTCGTTCCCAAAGTCTTGGCCACCGTTACCACTTAAGGGCCGTGTGAAAAGACTGCCGGGGCGAGGCATCATGGGAAGGGAACCTTCTTTGAACAGAAGAGACCGGTTTTGTGTTTTTTTTTCTTGTTTTTTCTTTTTCTTTTTTTTTGGTTTTGAAAGGGATAGACATGGGGATGACATCACGAAGGAGTTTGGAACAACCTGGATATACCCGCACGCACGAACACACATACATACAGATTCACATTGTCTTTTGAATGTTTTATATGATGTCGATTTTCTTCATTTTTGTGTGAGGGCAAGATGAAAAACAGTTGTGTAAACTTACTCTTTTACCTTAAAACAGATAATTTTGAGTTGACTTGACTTCACACACACACACACACACACACCCACGCGCGCGCGCCGCGACAACACTCTCTCTCTCTCTCTCTCTCTCTCTCTCCCCACACACACACACACACACACCACACACACACACACACACACACACACACACACACACACACACACCGCTGAGAATCATTAAAAAGGAAACAAAGACTATCCTTAATGTTTATTTCTTTATGCACATATTCATCAGATTCTAGGCATCACTAAATCAAAAGAACAACAACAAGAAACAGATAAAAGTACCAAACAACAAGAAAACCAACAGGTACAACAAAACAATAGCACTTGTACAGCCTTGCCAGTAACAAAGTTTGTCGTTTAGTATACTTTGTAGGAACTTCAGTTCTTCACTCCCTCCTCATAAGCTCCCAGGCGATAGTAGTCTACCATCATCACTGGAAAAGCAAAGCGGAGCAGACACTTGTAGGATTTGATAACGCGATTGTGGTGTCCTTAGATGGTGTTCTTGTCATTAATTGGCTTACGTGGTGGTCCACGTTCATCTGCGCAAACCCTGCCCAAACATTACTGGAAATTATTTTTAAGACTTAGTAGACGTAAGGGTGTCCCATAACCTATGTGGTCGTAGGGGAGCGAGGCATCAGAGACCTCAGCTTCTCTAGGGGGCCAGCATATTGAGGGCGGTGGCGCCCATCTCCTCTCCCTCGCTGCTTTACCTTCCCTGACCCTAAAGAAGACAGGTACCTATTTACAGCTTGGTGAACTGGCATTAACAACATTGTGGCCGAGGTAAAACAGCGGCGATGGAGGTGGCTGGGACACACCCTCCGAATGGGCAAGAACAGACTCCCTCATACTGCGCTGAGATGGGCACCACCAGGGAAGAGGAAACGAGGCAGACCACTTGGCACTTGGAGGAGGACAGTAGAGGAGGAGATGAGAGAGGCGGGCAAGACCTGGAATGAATTGAGCTGGCTTGCCCAAGACAGAAAAGGCTGGAGGGATTTTGTTGGCGCCTTGTGTCCCGGCACATGGGATGAAGAGGATTAAGTAAGCAAGAACTGGGGGACTGTACTGAAGCCATGGCGTGCGAACTGTCACCCATCCAATTGGGAGCCACGCTCGATGCTGCTTAACATTGGCTTGGGGAAAGCGAGTGCTTCTGACCACTGAGCTATCGCGTCCCCTACTTAGCACACCATTCTAAAACAACACACATGAAAACACAACCCCAACTAATGGAAATACAAAAGAAATTACATGAAATACGCAAACTCATTCGTCATTGCAAACGCAAAACGTATACTCACTCCCTACTATGTCAGGGGAAAAATGACTGTTGTTTTAATTGATTCGCACGCTCATAAAGACGATAAAGAAATTATTGTCGGATGTGGAATCGTTCGCTTGCGATTTGCATTGTGCATTGGAACCAACCCTTAAAATTTTTGGGGGGGGGGGGATGTATCATCAACCATCCATCCGTCTTCTATCTATCTATCTATCATGGTGGCGCTGCGCTTGGCACTGCTTCCTGCCCGTTGAGAGCAGCCCGAATTCACGCAGAAAAACTCTCGTCTTAAAGTGGATAAGAAATAAAATAAATAATAAATAAATCTATCTATCTACCTATCTGTCCTGTCGTCTGTCTGTCGTTTATAGTCTCATCCAAGGACTGTGAAGTTGGATTCTGCCAGGGTGATTTTGAGCTGCATTTGAAAATAATTATGCACAAGTTCTTAATTCTCTTATACACATGTTTGAATGAAGAATGAATTTTTATGACTGTCGTTGTCATCAAACTATCATCATCATCATCTAATCATCATCACATCATCAGCTTAGTATGATAAGTTTGTCGTAAGAACTTTTCCTGCGGTACTCTGCACAACGAAGGGCATTCAATATTCAAGGATAGTGGGTTGTAAAAAAAAGTGTTTAAATCTTTGCAAGTCGGAACTGAAACCGTGTTTGTGTGGCTGCGTGTGCGTGCCGTGTGTGTGTCGTGTGTGGGGAACGCGTGGTGGAGTGCTGAGAGTGCTGCGTGTGACTTTACAGATCAAAACATGAGGGAAAACACATAAGGCAGTTTCCCTAAGCAAAACAATCTCAGAACTGAAAGACAATAGGACAAAACACGATAGCGTGAACATGACATGTGAGAAGCAAAAGGCGTAAGTAATATGAGATATGATATTTAAAAAAAATAATTGATGATAAATAGTATAGCAATAAACATCAATGATAAAAAGTATGGATGTCGTATAACGCTGAATGTTAAAGCCCTAAAATCAAAGCGCTTGCATTCATTAATCATTTACAACATGTAACGGCCATAATAAGATTAGACAGATAACAAATGTACACACACACACACACACACACACACACTCACTCACACACACACAACACAACACACGCTCTCTCTCTCTCGCATCTCTCCTCATCATCTCTCCTGCTCGCTCTCTCTCTCTCTCTCTCTCCTCTCACTCTTATATACATCATTAAGTCGCATTTTGTAACTCAGGTTTTTGTATAATCATTAACATTTTGTTGTGTTGCTTTTCCCCCAACCCAAATACTTCTCAATTCGGCAACCCTCTTCATGAATGGCCATTGGCTTTTTTCCGTGAATAAATACTTTGATTCCTCTCTCCTCTCTCCTCTCTCTCTCCCTCTTCTCTTCAGACATCTCTCATCTCGATCTCTCTCTCTCTTCTCTCTCTCTCTCTCTTTGGCAGGTGATGAGATGAGAGGTTTTTGAAGATTATTCAATTATGAGAGGGATGGGTGGGTGGGTGGGGGGGGGGGGGGGGGGGGGATTTAGCAAGAAATGTAATGTGTTCACCAACATATCAAAAAGTCCAAACAACAAATCAGCACCTAAGATACTCGGCAACGCCGGACCAACCGTCCTGCCTTTTTTTCTCTTTCGATTTTTTCGTTTTTGTTTTGTTTCGTGGAGTTTTTTTGGGTTTCGGTTTGATGGGTGGTGTGGTAGCATTTATCAATGTTTATGTTGTTTTGTGTGTGTTTTGTTTGTTTTTGTTTTGCTCTTCAATGTACATTGAAAATCTAACAATTAAATTCTCTTGAATGCAGAAGGCAATATGCAAATACCAGTCTTGAACTGGCTACAATTGCAAGTCTTCAATCTAATAAATTGCAAGTCAATGCTAGTCTAATATTAGGGCATTGCAATCATCAATCCTACGATATTGCAATGCAATCAATAAAAAGAGGGCAATTCAAGACAATCAATGTAATAGAATTGCAATCAATACAATGCAATCTTATAGAATATGCGGATACAGTGCAGTCTGATAGATTTGGAATGCAATTCAAGCTACCTAATGAATAATAACCAATAATGTATGAATTGTATATATGCTGGAATCTTGTAAAACAACAAACAAAGCCTCAGATGACTTTTTTTTTTTTTTAATATCGAGATCATATTGCATCACTCTTTCTCTCTTTTACATTCAGCTCCCCGTTGTAGCGTTTTGTAAAATTAGTCATCTGTTCCCACCCGGCACACATTGGCCTACTCTTTCGAAAAGCGGTAACAGATTTAACAGTTCCAAGATGTTCTGCATGCGTTTCGCACATGGCCTTCGTTATAGTCTCCTTCCGAAGGACATTTGACATTCTGTTCGATTTTTTGGTCATAACTGGGAAGAAAGGCGAGGCTGGTTATCGAACCCCAGCACCTCACGATTTTACTTGTTGCAGGGGCAAACGTCTTAAACCATCCTCCACCTTCCTTGCAATACAATGCAATCAATATACAGAGAATGCAGTGTAGTAAAATGCAGTCTAATTGACAATTGAATGCAATACAACCGCAGTTTTTTAGAATACAACGCAACATAACAAGACAATCCAAACAATACATTACATGACCTAATATCCCCCTTTTTTTTCATTCATTTTTCCTTCACAAACGCACAGTTTTTGTGTAGTCTAACTGTAACTTGCGCTGGCATAATCAGTTGATCCCCATACACCCCCCCTCGCCCCCTTCCACCGCCCCCTCGCCCCCCGGTCCGCCTATAGACGGCATCCTTCCTCTAGCATCCTCACCCCTCTTATCTCCCCTTTCCCCGCCAGCCTTAAAACAACCACCTCCTCCTCCCCTCTCCTCCTCCCTCCTCTCCACCCTTTTGCGCTATCTCTTGATTTCCTTTAAAGACAAATTCCAGCTCCCAGACAGAGTTAGATGGAAGAAGTAAAGGCAGTTCGTTCCATAGTCTTGGCCACCGTTGACCACTTAAGCCGTGTGAAAAGACTGCCGGGGCGAGCACATGGGAAGGAACCTCTTGAACAGAAGAGACCGGTTTTTGTTGTTTTTTCTTGTGTTTTCTTGTTCTTTTGTTGTGTTCTAAAGGGATTACTGGGGATGACATCACGAAGATTTGGAACAACACTGGATATACCCCTCCACAACCACACATTACATACATTTCACATTGTCTTTTGAATGTTTTATATGATGTCGATTTTCTTCATTTTTGTGTGTGGGCAAGATGAAAAACATTGTGTTAACGTACGCTTTTAACCTAAAAAACAGAGAATTTAGTGTCTTTAAGTCACTCACAACACACACTCACACGCCGCGCGCGCGCGCGCGCTCGCCGCACACCAAACATCTCGCTCGCTCTCCATCTTCTCTCCTCTCTCTCTCACACACACACACTAATTATCTAACCGTCACACACACACGATCACACACTCATCACACACACACACACTCACACACAAATCAACCGCGGAGAATCAGTAAAAAGAAACAAAGACTATTCCTTAATGTTTATTTCTTATGCACAATATTCATCAAATTCTAGGCATCACTAAAATCTAAAGAACAACATCAAGAACAGATAAAAGTACCAAAAGCAACAAGGAAAACCAACAGTGTACACACAAACCATAGCACTTTGGACACCTTAGCCATACAAAGTTGTCGTTTTAATATCTTTGTAGACTTTCAGTTCGTCACCCCAGCCTCATACGCTCCGCAGGCGATAGTAGTCTACCATCATCCACTGTTAAGCAAAGCAGCAGGAAACTTGTATGAGTGATAACGCGATTGTGTCCCTTAAGGTGTGTGCTTGTCATTAATAGTCTGTTCCTGTGGGCCACGTTCAGCGGCGCAATACCCTGCCCAAGAAAAAAACATTACTGAAATTATTTTTAAAACTTAGTAGACGTAAGGTGTCCCATAAACCATGTTTCGTATGAGGCGAGGCATCAGAGTCCTCAGCTTCCTCTAGGGGGCCAAGCATATTGAGGGCGGTGCGCCCATCTCCGCGCACTCGCTCTTACCTTCCTGATCCCTAAAAGACATATCTACGTACAGCGTGGGATTCTGCAGTAACTACAGTGTGGCTCGAGGTATAACTCGGCGATGAGGGGCTGGACACACCCTACCTAAGGGCCAGAACAGACTCCCCTCATACTGCCTAATGGCACGCACCAAGGAAGAGGAAACGAGCAACCTCTGCACGTGGAGAGACATAAGGAGGAGATGAGAGAGCGTGCAAGTCCTGGAGAGACAGTAGAGAGAATGAGAGAGCCAAACGCATAATGAGCTGCTATCCCAAATCAGATAACGGATGGGATTTTGTTGCGCCTTGTTCCCGCACATGGGATGAGATATTAAGTAAGCAAGGAACTGGGACTGACTGAAGCCTCCCCCCCCCCATGGCGTGCGAACTTCTCCCTCCAATTGGACCACGCGCGATCTGCTTAACTTTGGATGGGGAAAGCGATGCCGTCTAACACTGACTTATCGCGTCCCTACTTAGCACACCATTTTCAAAACAACTCACATGAAAACACAACCCCAACTAAGGGCAATACATAAGAATGTACATGAAATACAAACTACTTCGTCAGTGCAAACGCAAAACGTATACTCACCTCCCGTCTATGTCAGGGATTAAAATGACGTTGATTGAAGTGATCGCACGCTCATAAGTCTATAAAGAAATTATTGTCGAGTATGGAATCGTGCGTCTTGCAGTTGCATGCTGTGCATTGCGCGAAGATAGAGTCAGGGGAAGAAAATCGTCAAAAGGCTCTGGTTAAAATAATTTTTAAAAAAGTAATTGCTTCAAAGGTTTTTCACTGTTTTATATTCTGGTGGGGGTACGTGACCAGGCCAATGTTGGTTATTAGTTTAGTTGTCTGTTTGGTATTGTGGGTTTGTGGTGTGGGGGCGGGGAATCGGTGTTTGAAAATAAGAGTAAGTGCTTCTGAAATTGGGTGCGTGTTATTTGTTAACGACTGTTACTTTTGTTGGTTCATGTTTGTGTTAGACGAGGTTTGAATGCAAATGCGGCTTGGATGTGTTGTTACAAGAGGGGTCTGAATAATTTATCATTTAGTATAATTATTTATTATTTATATGAAATTACAGATGTTTTTTTTGAATTTTCAGCTCGTGGTGAACAGTTCAGAGCGTTACACTTAACGATTATACCCTGTAAAGACACAACACTCACTCGCTATACAGAAGAGAAAGAAAAGAGAGAGAGAAGAGGAGAGAGAGAAAGAGAGAGAGTGTGTGTAGTGATGTGAATGTGTGTGTGTATGTGGTGAGAGAGAGAGAGTTTGTGTGTGTGAGAGAGGGTTGTAGAGAGAGTATGTGATTGTGAAGAAGAGAAGGGGGGGGGGGGGGGGGGGGAGGGGCTCTGTATTCACTAACGGGTTCCCAAGATCAACGGCTTTTGGATCAACCGCACAAATCAATAGTGTAGAGCGGGTAGTCAAGGGGCCCTGTGTGTATATATTTATACATAGGAAAGTCAAAGGTGCCCACATATTTATGGGTGTCCATTTCGTCATTACTTTCTGAATAGTTTGTGTGTTTTGGTTAGTGTTGGGGGGGGTGGTGTGGGTGGGGCGTGCGTTGTGGGAGTAAGTGTGTGGTTGTGTGTGTGTGCGCGGTTTGAGAATGTGTGTGTGAGAGTGAGAGTGAAAGTTAGAAGAGAAGAAGAGAGAGAGAGAGAGAGAAATGAGGAGAGAAGAATGTGTGTTGTGTGCGCGCGCGCGCGTATGGTATGTGTAAGTGTTGAGGAGAAATGTGTGGGTGAGAGAGAAGAAGAGAAAGAGAAGAGAAGAGAGAGTGAGGTTGTGTGTGTGTGTGTGAAGAGAAGAGAGTAGAGTGTGTTGGGTGGTTGTGGTGGAGGGAGAGAGTGTGGTGTGTGTGAGAGAGAAGAGTGAGTGTGTGAGTGTGAGAGAGTGGTGTTGTGTGTGTGATAGAGGGAGAGAGAGAGAGAGGAGAGAAAATGTGTGGGTGTGAGGGTGTTGTGGGGTGTGTGTGTGTGTGTGTGTGTGGGTGTGTGTGTGAAGAGACAGAGAAGAAGTAGAGAGAGAAGAAGAGAGTCGGATGTGTTGAGTTTGTTCAATTTTTATTTTGTTGTTAAGTCGGTTTATCGAGGATTAAGGAAGAAGCACTTAGTGCGTTGTACTCCGATCCCCGTGTTATGCGGTTTTGTAAAATTGTATTCTGACCCGACCGGCACTCGTATGCCTACTCTTAACGTTAAGCGGAACAGATTTTAATCGTGGTGCCAAGAGTTCTGCTTGCGTTCGTATACGGGCCTCGGTTTATATCGCTCCGAAGGACTTTTGGGAGTGGGAGGGGTCTGCACTGATGTTAACATCAAGTGTGAGTGTTGTGTTTGTGTGTGTGGGGTGGGTGGGGGGTGGTGGGTTTGTGTGTTTGTGTGAGAGAAAATGGTGTGGGTTGTTGTTGTGTGAAGAGTGAAGAGAGAGAAAAGAGAGAAGAGTTTGGTTGGTAATGGTCGTGAGAGAGAGAAGAAGAGTGGTGTGTGTGTGTGCGCGGCGTGCGCGCGCGAGTTGTGTGTGTTGAGAAGATGATGATATTCGAATAGAAAAGAGTAGAGGAGAAATGGGTTGTGTGTTAGAGAGAGAGTGATGTTGTGTGTGTGAAATTGATGTGTCCGGTTGAGGTTGTTTGGTGGTGAAGAAAGGTTGTGTAGGAAGAGAGAAGTGTTGCTGCGTGTGTATTTGTGGTGTGTGTGTGCGTGTGTCTTTTTTGTGGGAGGGTGCCGCGCGAGTGTGGTGAGGAAGTTGGGGTGTGTAAGAAAGAGAGTAAAGAATATGTGTGTAGTGAGAGAGAGAGAAGAGTGCGTGGGCGTCGTTCGCGCGCGCGGCGCGTGGTGTGGTTTGTGTGGAATGAGCCATTCTGGGTTATCATATGCTTTATTAACAGACCAAAAGATTGATTTGTTAAGTAAGCACTTTTGAGATAGGGAAATAAGGAAGTTTTTGGTGTTTTATGTTTTGACATCTGGGGGGTGGGGGGGCGTGATGAAGTGTTTTGATGTGGGTGGGTGGGGGGTGTTGTTTGATTATTTGTTGGGGGGGGGAGTTTGTTGTGTGGTGTTTTGTATCGTGTTTTGATGGGATTTCCATGGTTGTGGGGGGTGTGTGTGTGGGTTAAATGGCGTGTGTGTGTGCTGTGGTGTTGGGTAGAGGGGGGGGCGTGGTGGGTGTTGGGTATTTGGGTTGGTCTCATTGGGATAAAGCGTGGGGACTGCTCAGGTCGTGCTTGTTCAAATTCTGCTGCAATAAACTCATATTACTCACTTACAAACAATAACACACACACACACACTCAACTTATTTATGCGACAACAATAACATTAAACAGTCTAACACTCTATCAAATCACAACCAACACAAACACACACACCCAAATGGGCAGTGATTGGACCCAATGCGTAACTTACTTAAAAGCTCCGACACTCAATAAAAAAACAAGGCAAAAACAAAGAGAGATAGAAAAGAGGAATGCCTTGCCAGTGAATGTCCATTGTGGGATTACTTTTTTAAGTCTACCACCACCCAAACCTACACAATACCAACCTCCTCACCCGGCACCCTCTCCCGTCCCCGCCATCCTCATGTTACATCGCTGCCAAAGGACATGAGGGAGAGCGTTTTATGATGATTTCGTTTTTATTTTTTCTTAATCCTTGTTTTTATTTTTGTTTAAACGCTATGATTTGGTATCCTTTACAATATTCAGTCGCGAGATAAATTCTTAAAAACTGTAATATCATTTTAAGTTTTTTATTATCGAGATAATATGAAGAAGCTCTTATTTGCTGTTTTTTTTTGTTTGACATCCAGTCCCCTGCCCCTGTGTATGTGGTTTTGTAAATTCTGTCATCTGTTCCCGCCGCACACAATGAGGCCGACCGTACACAAAGTGGAATCAGGATCAACATTATGGCGCATGATGTTCTTGCTGCGTTCGCACACGAGCGGGGACGGGCCGCACGTTATAGTCTCAATCCGAAGGAACTTTTGGGGGAGTGAGTCTGACTGATGTTAACGCCTGGAAAAATTCCCCTTTTGAACGGGAATCGAACCCGGTCGGGCAGTTTGCGAGCGCAATGTTCTGGTTCTCAACCACTGAGGCTATTCCCGTCCCCCTTTACAGTGGTAAAGAGTTTAACCCCTCCCACGGGGACTTAACCCCACATATTTAACCGATACATACAGGTACTATATAGAGTCCACACTAGGTGAAAACTTCCATCCTGTGTGTAGTTCCTTTCCTCGACAGTGATTCCCAGGTGAGGATATGAGTGATTCAGACGCTTGTTCTGGACCCCCCACCCACCCACCCCCCCCCTCCCCCCCCACCCCCCCCCCCCCCCCCCCCCCCCCCACCCCCCCCCCCCCCCCCCCCCCACCCCCCCCGTGACCCCCCCCACCTCCCCCCCCCCTCTGGTGTCCCCCCCCCCCCCCCCCCCCCCCCCCCGATCCCCGAGAGTAAAGCGGGGGAACGCACAACAACTACCGATACTCGAACTTAAACCTGGCATATCACGCTCTGACCAACACTGTAACCAACAAAAAAAAACAACACAAAAAAAGGATTGAATGAAATATGTCGGTGTCTAAGTAGGCACTCCTATATAAATGGGACATGCG
>CM054167.1:33759093-33761593 GCA_028751875.1 Rapana venosa | reverse complement strand
TTTATTGTTTTCAGGTATTTTAAAAATATATATATTTAAAAGAATAGTTCGAGTCAAAAGCAATCTTGTAAATGTTATTGGAAATGTGCTTATGATAGCTAAAAAGAAGGTGGGGGAGGGGTGCCTCTTAAGAAAACGACGTAAGGTGGGGGAGGGGTGCCTCTTAAGAAAACGACGTAAGTCTTGGCTGTATTTATCGTTAAATTAACCTACATTCGGAGCAATTTTCAGCCGTACCATTCAAGGATTATTGTAAATCACTTACAGCAATAAATGTCATACAAGAACTGAAACCTTCCTGTCATGGAGACGTCTGAAAATCATTCCCAAACGCTAACAGTAGGAGTGATAGGTGTTCACCTTGTTTAAAACCTGTGTCACACAAACAAAACGCTGGAGATATCATCATTCCATTAAACCTGCGAGTTTGCTTTGATAGATAGATATTGAATAACACAAAATATTTCCCAGGATACTTAGATATTTTGGCCATTGCATAAATCTATCTGCAAGGTCGAATGCTTTTTCACAATCCACAACCATACAATATAATCTTTTTGTGTTAATCAGTCAGAAAAAATATCAAATCAAAACGAAGTGTGAAGATGTTATAATCATTTATGGAATAACAAGACCTCAAATCCGTTTATCCTCATGTAAAAGATTCTTTCGGAAATATACATCGCAAGCTGTTGTTTAAGAACTATTAAACCCATTTACAGCAACTCATTTTGTCAAATCATTAACACCACTTTGCTCATTATTATAATGGAGACATTATACCTGCGTTTCTCCTACCTCACTTGATTGTAGGACCATGCTAAAACATTTTACATTAACATTGAAAAGCTGTTTTCAACGTGTAATTCGCGAGCAGAACTAACGCTACTTGCTTTTTTGTTACGTTTAAGTGAACGTAATACTTCATTTATTCCTTATTCGTAATATAAATATATATCTATATATAATATATATATATATATATATATATATATATATTATATATATATATATATCTTCAAAGAATTGATGTAACAAATGGAATTATGAACGTGATATTTCATTAATTCCTTTTTCGTAATAAAAAAAAAAAATCGTCAAACAAAAATTTGATATTTATGCTACAAATAGAATAGTAAACGTAATATTTCATTACTTCTTTATTCGTGACAAGGATCGTCAAACAAGGAATTGATGTACATGATGAAACAAATGCCATTTATTTCAAAAAGCAATATTGTATCGCCAAAACTGAACAAAAAACAAAAACCAGAAAGCTATAACCCAAACACCCCCCCCACCCCCCCCCCCACACCCAAATACCCCCACCCCACACTCCCAAAATTCCGTCTCTCGCCACCATCCCTCCATCAAACTCATTTATCCGGATTGCACATTAAGGACCTGATCTGGCGGTAGAATTGTCGTTGGTTCACACCGGAGAATTAAATGTCGCCTTGGGAAAAGAGAGAAAGACCTGCCCAGTGTCAACCTCCTGTCAGCATTAGGAATTCACGTGCACGTGTCGATAGCAAAGGGAGATAATCTGTGACAGATGACTTCTGGCATGGGAACAAGTCCGGGAAAAGTGACCTAGGCTACTTCGGTGTATGTGTGTGTCCGTGGATGCGTGCGTGCGTGTGTGTGGTTTGTGTGTGTGTGTGTTGGTGTGTGTGTGGTTGTGGTGTGTGTGTGTGTGTGTGTGAGACAGATAATTATGATTATCATGATCGTTATGATTGCCATGCATAGGAAGTGGCTCGGGGTTGAATTAGAACGTGCACACCTGTTTCAGGTAATGGCTATGATTCAAAATGGGCTTAAATTACGCATGACTGGCTCGTCTTCTCTCTCTTCTCATCTCTTCTCTCTCTCTCCTTCGCATCCTCCTCCATCCTCTCCTCCTCCCCTCTCTCTCCCTGTCTCTCTCTCTCTCCTCTCCCTCATCTCTCTCCTCTCTCTCTCTCCTCTCTCCTCCTAAGGGCGATGAAAAAAAAAAAGTATGTGAATTCTTACTCTGTAATCCTTATAAATGAAAAAAGAAAAAAGATTCATCTTGATTCTCCTCTCTCTCTCTCTCTCGCTCTCTCACTCTCTCTCTCTTCCTTCCTCTCTCATCTCTCCTCCTCTCTCTCACTCATCCTCTCCTCTCTAAGGGGCCGGATGGAAAAAAAAAGTAGTGAATTCTTATCTGAAATCCTTGAAAAATGAAGAAAAGAAAGAAAGATTCATTCTTTGATTCTCTCCTCTCCTCTCTCTCTCCTCCACTCTCCCCCTCTCTCAATATCTCTCTCTCCCTCTCTCACCCCCCTCTCTCCTCTCACTCCTCTCTTCTCTCTCCTCTTCTTTCTCGAGGTATTGAAAATATACAAAAAATATTATTCTTGATCAACAGAAAATGATGTAAATGAGAAACGGTTTTTATTCAATCCTTTTTTTTCTTTCCAACCCTTAAACTTGTCTTCTACCTAAAAATTAAAAAAAAATTTTTTTTTCCTTT
>CM054167.1:33749950-33758593 GCA_028751875.1 Rapana venosa | reverse complement strand
TAGACACTCATTACTGTTGGAATAAATCACCGTCCAATAAACAGCCATACACTCCCCCCCCTCCCCGCCCGCCCCCCACATACTTACATGCGCAATCATAAAATGTTTGCTTTTTTACATTACGCCTCGCCCCCCTACGACCTTATAGGTTATGGGACTCCTTTACCTGTACCTTTTACCTTTTTTTACATCTAGCAAATTCATCGAAAAAAAGAAAACAGAGGGAAAAAGCCACCACTAACAGCAGCAGTAGCAGCAGCAACAACAACAACAATAACAGCAACAACAAAAACAACAAACTGATAGAAAAAGACACGCACAAAATAAGAGAACTAAAGGGGGGAGGAACCAGTGCAATGCCATAAAAAGAAAGAAGAAAGAAAAGTAAGTGTGTGTGTGTGTGTGTGTGTGTGTGTGTGTGTGTGTGTGTGTGTGTGTGTGTGTGTGTGTGTGTGTGTGTGTGAGAGAGAGTGAGAGAGAGAGAGAGAGACAATGACAATGACAATGACAAATTCTTTTATTTCGAGGATAATGAATAAGCACATATGTGCCTTTTTACATCCAGTCCCCGCCCGTTAGGGATACATCTTAATAATAATAGCCCAATACTTATACAGTCTCACAATAAAAACAAGGGGAAATAACCCTTTTCAAAACAGCTCCCCCCCAACAACCACCCCCCCCCCCCCAAAGCAAGCAAATAAAAGAAACCCTAAAATACCCACCCCCACCCCCACCCCCCAAAAAAGCCCTAACCAAAACAAACAAACAAAAGAGAAAGAAAAACCAAACCAACAGAAGAAGATAAAAGAGAAAAAACAGACAAACAACAACAACAAGAACAACAACAGAGCCAAGAAAAATAACACAACCAAACTTAATAAGTCATAAAGATATACATCTACACAATGTCAAATGGTACATATACTTGTTACACATAACTATAAGATATTGAAATAGGGCACTCATTAAAACTTAAGTACAGAGGCAAGTCCAGTAAAGTATTGAAAATATAAAATATGAATCCTTCATCAGGATACACCATAACTATAAGCGAGACGATAAAAGGTGAAAGAGAGACAGAGAGACGGAGAGAGTGTGTGTGTGTATTTCAGAGATAATATCCAATATATAATTCCCAAAACAGTATGCGATCCCATCAACACTCATTTTAGATTACATTCGTTTCAAATTATATGTCATGATAATGAAATAATTTTAATACCCATACATCCACACAATAAAAACAAGAAACAAAACAAAGAAGAAATCTAAACCTATACAGTCATTGAGGGAGAGAGTATGAGTGAGTGAGTGAGTGAGTGAGTGTGTGTATGTATGTGTGTGTGTGTGTGTGTGTGAGTGTGTGTGTGTGTGGGGGGGGGGGGTTCAGGGATAATACTAAATATGTAATACTCACATTAGCACACGATCAGCACAAACACTTTTTAATTATACTCATACAAATTGAATGTCATGATAATAAAATAAGTGAGAGAGAGAGAGAGAGAGAGAGAGAGAGAGAGAGAGAGAGAGAGAGAGAGAGAGAGATCATGAGACGGAGAGAGGTAAGGAGACAGATTTATTTATTCATTTATCTTATCATTTCGAGGATAGTGGAAAAAAGCACTCGTGAGCCTAATTCTATATCCAGCCCCGTGTCTATGCGGTTTTGTAAATGTTAGCATCCCTTCCCACTGGTTCACAAGGAATTCTTCTTTCAAAAAAGCTGTACAGGATTTAAGGTGTGCACAAGATTGTGTGTCGTCTTGCGTTCGCACACAGGACGTCGGTTTATAGTCTCATCCAAAGGAATTTTGGGGGACTGGAGTCGGCACTGATGTTAACTCCATAAATGGACACAGAGAGACAGAGACAGACAGACAGACAGAGAGTGAGAGAGAGAGAGAGATGCATAGACAGAGACACCCAGACAGACAGAAACACACCTAACACGCTACTGACAGACAGACAGACAGACAGATAGCTAACAGATCACATATCACAGTATTTCTGTTCTTTTCCTCAGTTCACCACCACCACACAAAAAACAACCAACGTTATTTCAGTCTTCCACCAAATGACCTGTCAGCTAGCGTTTCTCTCCCCTTTGTACCAGTTCCCTAAAGAGCCGTTCCACATTTTTTAATGAACCAGCTGACGTCACGAGCTTATAAAATCATGGCGGCTGTTTTGAGAAGATACATTTTGGTTGTTAAGGGTGTGAGTTTCTGCTGTACAGAGAATTTTTGTAGTTATCGGATTTTTTTTCTTTTCCGGGATGATTTATCGTATCTGGGGACGGGATAGCCTAGTGTTCAGAACATTGCGCTCGCAATCTGACGACCCGGGTTCGATTCAAGGGGATATTTTCCCCTGGAGTTAACATCAGTGCAGACTCCACTCTTCCCAAAAGTCCTTCGGATGAGACTATAAACCGAGGCCCGTGTGCGAACGCACGCAGAATATCTTGCGCGCACGTTAAATCCTGTTTCGTAAGAGTAGG
Organism: Rapana venosa; assembly: GCA_028751875.1. Lineage (NCBI taxonomy): Eukaryota > Metazoa > Mollusca > Gastropoda > Neogastropoda > Muricidae > Rapana > Rapana venosa. The sequence goes on along the minus strand of CM054167.1, from coordinate 33,756,087 downwards.
CTAGGCCATTGTGTGCCGGTGGGAGCAGATGACAGAATTTACAAAGCCGCATACACACGGGGACTAGATGTAAAAAAGCACATGAGTGCTTATTCCATTATCCTCGATATAAATGAATAAATGAGGCTTGCCCACCCCCCCCCCCCCTCCATCAAGCTACGGTTAAGCGTGGTTACCTCTTGGGTGGGTGACCGTTTGCGCGCCTTGGGCTTCACTACAGTCCCCCAGTTCACCCAGCAGTGAATGGGTACCTGCCCTCTATAGGGGACAGGGAAGGTAAAGCAGCGAGGGAGAGGAGATGGGCGCCACCCTCAATATGCTGGCCCCTAGAGAAGCTGAGGTCTCTTGACACTTCGCTCCTCAACGACTGCATAGGTTATGGGAACACATTTACCTTTATTATATCTGAAGAGGGATTGATGATGTGATGATGATGATGATGATGATGGTGGTGGTGGTGGTGGTTGGTGGTGGTGGAGTGGAGAAGAAAAAAGAAGAAGAGGATGATGATGATGATGATGATGATGATGATTAAAAGAAAAGAAAAAGTAGTAGTAGTAGTAGAAGAAGAAGAAAAAGAAGAAAGTAAGTAAGAAGGAAATACTAAAGATGATGATGATGAAGATGATGATGATGATGGATGATGAGATGATGATGAATGATGATGAGATGATGAAGAAGAAGAAGAAGAACAAGAAGGAGGAGGAGGAGGAGGAGGAGGAGACAAAGAAAAAATCAGAATCAGAAGAACAACAAGAATCAAGAAAAAACAAAATAAAAAAGACCACAACAACAACAACAAGGAGCAGAAAAAAGCCAACATCTTTACAGAAACGAGGACAACAAGAACAAACCAAGAAGAGAAAAAAAACCGCCCCCTCCCCCCTCCAACAAACAAACAAACAAAACCAACAACAACAACAACAACAACAACAAAAAACCCTCAACCAAACAAACAAAAAACTGCCACTAAAAAAATACGAACGACAACAAAAAACAATCGACTGATGTTTCTAAACAAGGACACACGGCCCAGAAACGATCACGAGGTGTAAGGTTGGGGTGGAGAGAGGGAGAGAGACAGAGAGAGAGACAGAGACAGAGAGAGAGACAGAAAGAGAGCAAGAGAGAGAGAGAGAAGACAGACAGACAGACAGACAGACAGAGAGAGAGAGAGGGACAGAGAGAGAGAGAGAGTCGAGAAAAAAAACAACCCAAACGATTGAACAGAGTTCCTTCAAGCAGCTAACATTTTTGGCACACACAAAAAAGGTCACTACTAGTGATGTTGATGATGATGATGACATAAATATATCAGGAATTTTGTTGTTGTTTTTTGACGTCATTTTCATCAATCGACACAGTTTCACCCACGTGAGGTTCTTCTGGGGTGAAAAAAAATAGAGGATTCTATCCTGATAATGTATGTCGTAATTCTGCATGGTCGCAGATATAGCGTGAACTCTGTATAGGGTAGGGTAGGGTGTGTGTGTGGTGTGTGTTTTGTGGGTGTGTGTGTGTGTGTGTGTGTGTGTGTGTAGGGGTGTGTGTGTGTGTGTGTGTGTGTGTGTGTGTGTGTGTGTGTGTGTGTGTGTGTGTAAGTAAGTAAGTAAGTAAGTAAGTAAGTAAGTAAGTCTTCAATTTTAACGTCTTTCCACTTTAAGTGATACCAGACGGTGTGTGTTTGTGTGTGTGTTTTGTGTGTGTGTGTGTGTTTTGTGTGTGTGTGTGTGTGTGTGTGTGTGTGTGTGTGTGTGTGTGTGGGTGTTTTTGTGGTGTGTGTGGGTGTGGTGGGGTGGGGTGGTATTTGGGTCTTTTTGTTTCTGGTTTCTTTGGTGTGTGTGTGTTGTGTGGTGTGTGTGTGTGTGTTGCACTGTCTTCTTGTCTGTTTATGTTCTCTCTCTCCGCATACACACGGGGACTGGATGTAAAAAAAGCACATAAGTGCTTATTCCATTATCCTCGATATAAAAGAATAAAATAAAAATAAATAAATCTCTCGCTTTTTCTCTCTGTCTCTCTGTCTCTCTCTGTCCTCTCTCTCTCCTCTCTCTCTTCTCTCTCTCACCTCTCTCTCTCTCTTTCTCTGTCTTTCTCTCTCTCTCTTTCACCCTCTTTCTCTCTCTCTCTTTCCCTTTCTCTCTCTCTCTCTCTCCCCTTTCTCTCTCTCTCCCTCTCCCCCCCTCTCTCTCCCTCTCTCTCTCTCCCTCCTCTCTCCCCCCTCTCTTTCTCTCTCCCTCTCTCTCTCCCCCCTCTCTCTCTCCCCCTCTCTTTCTCTCTCTCTTCCCCCCTCTCTCTCCCTCTCTCTCTCTCTCTCTCTCTCTCTCTCTCCTCTCTCATCTCTCTCTCTCTCTCTCTCTCTCTCTTTCTCTCGAATTATTTGGTTAAAATGTTAGTTAGTTAATGACTATGGGGTGTTCTTTACAGCTGTATCGAATGGCTATAGGTCTTTTCGTGTGCACTCTGCTACTTATGTCAAGCAAAGCTTTCATAGCATCAAAATCGAGTGAAAGGACTTCGAATGCACAGTTTCTCTCCTAAACTGACTGTTAGCGCTCTAGTCAGTCAAGTCAAACAATAATAATAATAATAATAATAATATAATGGAATTTATAGAGCACTATATCTTGCAAAAACAAACCAAAGTGCAAACAAGCGCAAAAACACTTTAATCATCCCATGAAGAGGCAATTACATTATTGATGGGATGCTTAAAACAGCACACACAGAGATACATACATAGATAGATACATAGATAGATAGACAAACAGACAGGAAGGCAGGCAGACAGACAGACAGATAAATAGATAGGTAGGTAGGTAGGTAGGTAGGTAAATAGATGCATAGAAACATGAGTAGACAGGCAGATACATACGTACATACACACATACATGCACATATACATACAAACATACATCCATACATACATACAATCATGCATACATACATACATACATACAAACAAACAAAAGTACATAATATATAGACAGAGAGAGAGAGACAGAGATAGGGAGGGAGGGAGGGAGAGGGAGAGATATATAGAGAGAGGGATGGTTTGTCATCAACAGTAGCATCAACACAGACAGCAGCACAACGGCAAAAACATTTACATCATCATCACCATCATCACCATTACAACCATCACCACCACCATCATCATCATCACCATCACCACAACCATCATAACCATTATCATAATCACCATCACCACCACCATCATCATCACAACCACCACCATCATCATCATCACCACCATCATCTTTACCACCATCACCACTATCATCATCACACCACCACCACCACCACCACCACATCATCATCATCATCATCATCATCAATCAACAACAACAATAACAACAACAGCAGCAGCAACAACAACAGCAGCAACTACTACTACACTACTACTACTACTACTACTACAGCAGCAGCAGCAGCAGAAGCAGCAGCAACAACAACAACAACAACAAAGTTCCAGAAGACCACTCAATCATCAGCAACAATAACGACAACAACAACAAAGCCTCAGCAGACCACTACTCTTCATCATCACTCCAAATTTCATGGCCGAAACAAAAATAATGTTTTTGCAAGGAACCAGCTGGTCCTGAATTTGACAGCTCTCAATCTAGCTGTCAACCGCTCCATATTATTCCGTTCAATCCTTTTTTTGGAAAGTGTGTGTGTGTGTGTGTGTGTGTGTGTGTGTGTTGTGTGTGTGTGTGTGTGTGTGTGTGTGTATTCAATATCTCCATATTCCATTTTAATCCTTTTTTTTTCAATATGTGTGTGTGTGTATTCAATATCTCCATATTCCATTCAATCCTCTCTTTTTGTTTTTAATGTGTGTGTGTGTGTGTGTGTGTGTGTGTGGTGTGTGTGGTGTGTGTGTGTGTGTGTGTGTGTGTGGTGTGTTCAATATCTCCATATTCCATCAATCCTTTTTTTTCAATGTGTTGTGTGGTGGTGTGTGTGTGTGTGTGTATTTATTCAACATCTCCATATTTCCATTCAATCCTCTCTTTTTTTTTTTTTAATGTAATTGTTCAAACTCTCCATATTCCATTCAATCCCTTTTTTAAAAAGAATGTGTGTTCAATATCTCCTTATTCGATTCAATCCTTTTTTGTATGTGTGTGCTTGCGTGCGTTCGTGTGCGTGCGTGCGTGCGTATGTATGTGTGCGTGAGTGCCTGTGTGTGTGTGTGTGTGTGTGTGTGTGTGTGTGTGTGTGTGTGCGTGTGTGCGTGTGTGTGTGTGTGTGTTTATGAAACATGTTGGCGTGCTCATCAATGAGATTCTAAATATCGCGCTAAATTAACAGTTCGCTTTCACAAAGTAGAACAAGGGGGGGGGGGGGGGGGGGGGGGGGGGGGGGGGGGGGGGGGGGGGGGGGGGATATGAGGATGGAGGGGGGGGGGTGGAGTGGGTTGTGCGGGGAGGGGAGAGGGGTCCTAGTGGTTAGAACGTTGTGCTCGTGATTTGACAAGAGACGGAGGGCTCGGGTTTGAATCCCAACTGGTGTGTGTCGGTTTGAAGAGGATTTTTTTTCCTACATTGAGTTAACATTGGTACTGACTTCTCTCCCCTGTGGGGGATGCTGGGGGACCTGTCAGTATAAATAGCAACCCCCACCTTCTGGAAATTCTGCGCTAGGAATTCCCTCTTTTCTATCCTTCTCTTTGTTTCTGCTTTGTTTCTGTTCTTCCTGTCACCTCCTTCTTGTCTATTTTCTGCTTTCTTGGTCCAATTATCCTGCCTGTTTTTCCTCCCAGAAAGACTTAAAAGATAACAATTATCTCCCATGCTGAAGTTGGATGCGCGGGGCCTGGTTTGTCAGGCGCATAACAGCAGCGCAACGCATTTTTGCTCATATGACAGACAAGAAAAGCTATTGTCTGAGCGTTCGACGAAGAAGAAAAGAAGTCGAAAATCTTGGTGAAGTAGGACATTTTTTCAGATTACTTTAAAAAAAAAAAATTCTACAAAAGTGTAATTTATAGCGTATACGCAAAATTTACCAAACGCAGTGACATTTCTTCAGAAAAAAACAAACTATACAAACAACAGATAATTGAAAATCTTCGATTTTTGAATAACACTGTCAAATGTGTCTGTCCATATTTGAAAAACAAAAAAAGACGGAAGAAATAAATTCAGGATTAAACCTCAGCTGCTAGCACTAATGGTGCTTCCATTTTTTTGTTTTTTGGTGTTTTTAAAACTTTGTTTTTTCATACCTGTTATTGTTTAGAAATTACAATTACAAGAAGCAAGTTTCTGATTAAACATACGAATTGTGGTGATTGTCAAAAGCACTTTAATCATCCCATGAATAGTGATTTAATTACAATACTGGCAGGCACATTGATGCGAATCATTATCTCGAAAGACGCAAAAAGCTACATTTCATATTGCTTTAAACATCCCATGATAATTTCAGATAATTAAAACACACACACACACACACACAAAACCACACACACACACACACACACACAATATGTCAGTTGATTGAACAATAAAAATTATGGTGGCGTGGGTTTTGGTGGTTTCTTTGTGGTGTTGTTGTTGTTGTTGTTTTTTTGGGGGGGGTTGTTTTGGCGGGGAGGGGAGTGTTGTTGGTTTTTTTTGGGGGGATGTTTAGTTTTGTTTTTCAATGGAACAGAATGTAAATAATGGTGTTTTGTGTGGGGGTTTTTCAATTGAGTTGGTTGACCACATTACTCCTTATTTGTAATGCAAATCATAGTGCTTTGTGTGTGGGTTGATTTTTTAAAATTCAGTTTGTTACTTATATTGCGTCTCATTTGTAATGCAAATCATAGTGCTTTGTGTGTGGGTTTTTTTCATTTCAGTTTGTTACTTATATTGCTTCTTACTATAATGCAAATAACGGGGGGGGGGGGGGGGGGGGGGGGGGGGGGGGGGGGGGGTTATAGGAGGACAGGGGGTTCACTTTAGTGCTTCACCATACCTTTTTTTCTTACGGCAAAGAATCTTTGGGGTTGAACATCTCGCTGTATGAATATCAGTTTGGTTTCTGCAGACAATGGCCTCTTTAAATCAACGTATTGATTACACTTATTCTTTGACATTTTATAGCACGATACACACACCCCGCCGCAAAGCCAAAAGCAC
>CM054167.1:33739950-33744950 GCA_028751875.1 Rapana venosa | reverse complement strand
TACTTTCTCTTTGATCTTCTTTGATGACTAAAACAAAACAAAAAAAAAGAACAAGAAGACAAGAAAAAGAAAGAAAACAGGGGAAAAAAACGCTTGTTGTTTTTACCTAATGGCGATGTTACACGGATGAAAGGGTTTCACATTATTCGGGGATAGCTTGTGACTATGCCTTCAAGCTAAGAAAGAAGGTTTAGATCGAAAAGTTTGAAAAGTTTGACTTTGTACAGGAAGAGTTTTGTTACGAAGGATGTGGCATGAGGGGGAGAGAGAGAGAGGGAGGGAGAGAGAGAGAGAGAGAGAGAGAGGAGAGAGAGAGAAGGAGAGAGTGTGTGTGTGTGTGTGTGTGTGTGTGTGTGTGTGTGTGTGTGTGTGTGTGTGTGTTGGGGGGGGGGGAAGGAGGGGGGAGGGGACGGAAGGAGTTGGGGGGTCGTGGTGGTTGGTGGTGGTGGTATGTGTGTGTGAGAGAGAGTTAGTGTGTGTGAGTGTGTATGTGTGTGTGAAGTCAAGATTTATTTCCAGAGAGTACGTTGAATAAGCCGTGCATTAGTTTGGGTGGGAGCGGGGGGGGGGGTGTTATCAAGCCATCTCTTTAGAACAAAAACAACTTACATAATTATGTTTTGCGTGGGTGTGTGCGTGCGCGCGCGCGCGCGCGCGCGTGTGTGTGTGTGTGTGTGTGTTGCGTGCGTGCGTGCGTGTGTGTGTGTGTGTGTTTGTGTTTGTGTGTGAGTGTGTGTGAGTAATCATATAAAAGAAAACAGTTTTTTATACTGGAAGTTTTCGTCATTATTGCCATCAATATGATTGTTGTCGTGTTTCGTCTTTATCACCATCATCATCACCACCATCAGCATCAGCATCATTACCACCACCACCACCGCTATCATCAGCAGCAGCAGCATCATCACCACCACCACCACCACCACCACCACTATCATCATCATCAGCAGCAGCAGCAGCAACAACAACAACAGCAGCAGCAAATTAATCATTCCCAAAAAAAACCCGCCCAAAACGGTGTTTTTAAAATGACATGCCAACTCAGCTGCCTCTGCAGCACCACACAGGATGGCTTCCATCTTCATCGGCTGTGTCGTCACTTAGACATCTCGCTGCACACCATCTGCTGGTTTCTGACGCATATGGATCTTCCCCCACACTTCTTGCTGCAGCTGCTGCTGCTGCTGCTCCGACGCCTTGCAGCACTTTGCGTTGTCTGCAGCACGGCATGTTTTAGGGGTGGGTTTTTTTTTTTTTATTGTTGTTATCTTTACAAGAAGATTTGAAAGTGGGTGGACAACTTAACTAGTGGAATCATTATGAAACCGTCCCCTTGATGCCTTCTCAACTGTTCTTGAAAACCCGAGCTTTTAAAATTTTGTATTTATTTATTTTATATCGAGAATGATGGAATAAGCACGTATCTGCTTTTTTTTTTTACATCTAGTCCCCGCCGGTTGTATGCGGTTTTGTAAATTCTGTCATCTGTTCCCACCGGCACACAATGGCCTACTCTTACGAAAAGGGGAACAGGATTTTAACGTGTGAGTAAGATGTTCTGCGTGCGTTCGCACACGGGAGACCTCGGTTTATAGTCTCATCCGAAGGACTTGTGGGGAGAGTGGAGTCTGCACTGACGTTACCTCCAGGGGAAAATATATCCCCTTGAACGAGAATCGAACCCGGGTCGTCAGATTGCGAGCGCAATGTTTTAACCACTAGGCTATCCCGTCCCCTTAAATGATCTAGCGTTGATGTTGATATTTCATATTTGACTTCGATATTGTGTTTTCAAAGAAAATTAACTAGCGGAGGAAAATAGACGCCGAATAGCCATTTTCAGCTACTTTGTCGTTTTGAAGAATTGATTGCTGAAGAATATTGAAATGGCTTGATTCCGACGCTCTGTCATTCTTATTTGGCTTCGTTTTACAATGATGGATGTTTGGATCCAACGTTTATGACATCTGAGTCTTTTCTTTTCGTTGTTTTGGATTGTTGCTACATTAGAATTGTTACTCTTTTGTTTTGATATGAAATCACCTGGTACCTGGAAATGGACTGTCGCTTTTAATTTTGAGCTGGAGGAGTTTGATATCTGTTCTCTTACTTGTCAATCGGTGGTCTAGAGGTAACGCACCTGCCTAGAAAGCGAAAAGTCTGGGTCGGAAGTGTGCGGCGGTGGTTCGAACCCCCGTTTGGGCCCGAAACTTTTCCCCCCATCCATTAGACCGTAAGTGGGGTCTGGGTGCTAGTCTTTCGGATGAGACGATAAAACGAGGTCCTGTGTGTTAAACATAATTATTTGGCGCACATTAAAGAATCCCAGAGAGTTGTCCCTGGAAAAAGTCTGTAGAAAAAAGCCACGCTGATAGGGAAAACAAATACACATGCAGAAATAAAAATTATAATGGGTGGCGCAGCTCTTGTGGCCACGCACTCTCCCCGGGGAGAGCAGCCCGAATTTCGCACAGAGAAATCTGCCGGGAATTAAAGTGGTGTGATTTTTTTTTCGAAATTTGAATAGTATTTCTTTAATGAAAAGAAATCTTGTTGATCGTGGAAACGTCTACAGCAAGGAATGAATGAGCAATCCAACTTTGTTCTTAAATCTCCCACTATCTACCTACCTAATGATCTGGTTTTTGTTGCAAATTTGCTTACATATTCAAAGAACAGTTTTGTTTAGTTACCATTTAATAATGTAAAAAAAAAGAAAAAGAAATTCATGTCGTCAGCAGAAAAAATACTGAGAGCCGAAATGATTTTGTTTAATTGTAATTTAAAAAAAAACCAACAATCCCTGTATGACCGTTGATAGATTCTGAAAATAATCCCCCATGGCATTCTGATGAGATCTTAGAAAACGAGTGTTGCTGTTGTTGTTTTTGTTTTTATGTTTTTTGAATAATAAAGTTTGTCTTAAATATAGTCTTTATTATTCAAAAAACATACAAACAAAAACAACAACAGCAACACTCGTTTTCTAAGATCTCATCAGAATGCCATGGGGGACTATACTTAAGACAAACACCAGCCGCCATGGCGCAGTGGTTAGCGCCTTGGGTTACGGACTGGAAGGTCGCGGGTTCGAATCCCATAAGAGTCATAGGGATTTTTCGGACTCCGGCCGGCTCCTACCCAGAGTGAGTATGCTGTGGGCTCAGTGGGAAGACTGGGACCACACAGTCGAGCTTCATCCACTTAACGGATGCGAGTTTGAGAGTGTTGCTCAAATTACCTGACCAACACTGCAGGTGTCTGTATCTCTCGGGCCCGGTTGACGCCGGGATATATTATGATAGTAAGCGTAGAGTACAACCCTGTCAAGTAGTCTCAAAGCATATGCACTTCCACAGCAGCATAATTACGTCATCCTCATTGTCATTGATCATCATGCAATTAAAAAAAAATTGCCTCTGATTCGGTGGTCCCAGTTTCTCTGGTCTCATGGTGACCTCAGATTCGGTTTGCCCATTCACTTCTGTGCCTGTGGTGAGTGTGTGTCAAAGCCTTTGGGGTTGGAGGTTCGCGGGGGACGGTCGTTGGAGGGACGTTGTGGTGGTTGCCACCTCGGGTGGGCAACTCACTCAGTCTGGCTCCGCGACTGAGCTAATACTGTTGTTAGTAGGGGGCTTAGTAGGTGGTGTCCTGCGTATGTTAGCTCAGAACAGGCACCACTGAACACCGCCAAAGTGACCCAGCAGCAGTGCAGGGCCCCTCTGGCTGGTGGCCCCACGGCGGCCTGATATTGATGGGCTCCCTGTGGACCTCCGACTCTGAGGATGAGACATAACAAATCTGGGTATGGCTGTGGCGGGGAGATTGGAATGAGCGGCGTGGGATCAGCGGGACGGGGGGCGTCACAGAAGATGAGGCAGTCAAAAAAAAAATATATATTTAAGACAAACATACACACACACCACACACACACACACACACACACACACACACACACACACACACACACACACACACACACACACACACCACACACACACACACCACACACACACCATACCACACACACACACAACCACACCACACCAACACAAACACACACACCACTCACACACCCACATAAACTACACACAAACTACACCCCTCCACACACACACACACCACACACCACACACACAAACACACACACACACACACACACACCCACACACACCCACACCCACACACACACACACACAACACACACACACACAACACACACACACACACACACACACACATGCACACGCACACTCGCTCACCCACACACACACACTCGCTCACACATACACACATACCACACCACACACACACCACCACACCTCACCATACCACACCACACCACACCACAGAGTTAATACCTTTATGCATCACCACATCACACACAACACACACACACACACCACACACACACACACACACACACACCACCACCACCACCACCACCACCACACAGAGTTCATATCCTTACCCCCCCCCCCCCCCCCCACACACACACACGTGTCTAATATCACATTTTAGTGAAGAGACGTAAAACGAAATCGAACACAGACACACACACACACCACACACACACACACACACACACACACACACACACACACACACACACACACACACACACACACACACTCTCTCTCTCTCTCTCTCTCTCTCCTCTCTCTCTTCTCTCTCTCTCTCTCTCTCTCTCTCTATCCCTATCTCTCTCTTTCTCTCTTTCGCTCTCTCTCTTCACTATTAGACAATAAAAAAAATAATAAACATTTACTGTTAATCTAACACAACAAACAGTCAATAATTCTAGTGCTTATGTAAGCACGAGATATAAGCGAGGGAGAGGAGATGGGCGCCGCCCTTAATCAATTAATTAATTAATTAAGATGCTGGCCCCTAGAGAAGCTGAGGTCTCTTGACACATCGCTCTCCAACGATCGCATCTACAGGTAACGCCTTTTATATTAGCTTTAGGCTTGTTGTTGTTCTAAGTTATTGTGTTATTA
>CM054167.1:33727450-33729950 GCA_028751875.1 Rapana venosa | reverse complement strand
CTATCTATCTATCCATCCATCCATTTATCCATCTATCTTTCTATCTATCTATCTATCTATCTATCTATCTATCTATCTATCTATCTATCTATCTATCTATATCCATTCATCCATCCATCTATCTATCTATCTCTCACTCTCTCTGTTTCTATATCCCTATCTCTCACTCTCTCTGTTTCTATATCCCTCTCTATCTCTCTCTCACTCTCTATCTCTCTCTCTCACTCTCTCTCTCGTATCTGAGAATGGGGTTTTTTTTTATTATCTTGAGCTATGTTTGTTTGCTCTTTATGGCATTGACATGGTGTATTTGCGATTGCGTTTTGTTCTGTTAAAATAGAAAAAATTGGATTTGTTAGTAGTGTCATTTTTTATCATATATATTAATTGGAATGGTTATCGATTTGATTCATGTGCATGTGTGAGTTGTTTGTGCCTATATGTGTGTGGGCGTGCGTGCGTGTGTGTATGTGTGTGTGTGTGTGTGTGTGTGTGTGTGTGTGTGTGTGGTGTGTGTGTGTGTGTATTGTGTTTGTAAACTGTTGACTGTGGAAAGAGAGTTGTTACATCATTTACTTTCATTGCAATAACTGATGTACAGATAAGTCGTTTCTAATTTTGTCCCACACCTTAAAAAAATAATGGGGCTGATTGCTTCGTTTGGTCGTTGAAATACATGGGTGTGCGAGTGTGGATGGTGGTAGTGTGAATGTATCTTTATGTGTGAGGGAAAATTTGATGTGTGTAGACATGAAATTAGTCAATGTGTATTGATTGGCTGGTTTAGTACAAAATTGAATATTAATGTGAGTAGTTGATTGCAAGTATAACTAAGTGATTGAGTTTTTGTCAGCTTCATTGTGTATAATTATGCTATGCATTTCTTCATGTTTGTTTGCCTTTTGTTTTGTCTTTGGTTTTTATGTTGTTGTTGTTTTTTTGTTGCTTTTTTGTTTGGAGGACCTGGTGTAAAGAAGCCCTTGGCTTATCCAATTATCCTCATTAAAACATTCGAGTTCGAGTTCGAGTTCGAGTTCTATCGCTATATCTCCCTGTCTCTATCTCTGTCTGTCTGACTGTCTGTCTCTCTCTCTCTCTCTCTCTCTCTCTCTCTCTCTCTCTCTCTCTCTCTCTCTCTCTCTCTCTTTCTCTCTCTCTCTCTCTGTGTGCGCGCCCGCGCGCGTGTGTGTGTATATATGTGTGCGTGCGTCCGCGCGCGCGCATGTGGGTGTGTGATACTATCCTTATTCATCAAACATTCATGGGAGACCGAATTTCGGAGCGAGGGATGGGAAAAACTGTTGGTATCATTCATCATCTATCATTGGTCATGAGCCAGAGAATCGAGTTATCCAGGCAGGACCCTCGCAATCATACACGAGTCCTCTTCCAACTTGCTTTTCCTGCATAGAAATTAGGTTTAGAAATGTCCCATAAAATAGATGAATGCGCGCGCGTGTGCACACACACTCACACACACACACACATATGCGCGCAGACGCGTACACAAGGTCATAATAAAGAAAGCGTGCATGCGCGTGGGTACAGAAGAGAGAGAGAGAGAGAGACAGACAAGAGAGAGAAAAGAAAGAAAAAGAGACAGAGAAAGAGAGACAGAGAGAGAAGAAGAAGAAGAGAGAAGAGACAGAGAGAGAGAAAAGAAGAGAGAGACAGAGAGAGAGAAGAAAAGAGAAGAAGAAGAAGAAGAAGAGAAGAGAGAGAACAAATAAGTAAAAGGAAGGTAAAAAAAAAAAAAGAAACAAACAAACAAACAATTCATTTTTATTTTATTCTTTTATTTCGAGAACAATGGAATAAGCACTCATGTGCTTTTTTTCACCACTCCCCGTGAGTATGCAGTTTTTTTCAATTTTGTCATCCGTTCCCACCGGCACACGATGGCCTACTCTTACGAAAAGCGGAACGGGTGTTAACGTGTGCGCAAGATGTTCTGCGTGCGTTCACACACGGGGCCTCGGTTTATAGTCTCATCCGAAAGACTTTTGGGGGAGAGTGGAGTCGGCACTGATGTTAACTCCAGAGGAAAAATCCTCTTGAACGGGAAACGAACCCGGGTCAGCAGATCACGAATACATCACTGGCTATCCCGTCCTCCCAAACAATGAATGAATGAATGAATGATCGAACGAACGAACGAATTAATTAAATACATTAAGTGAATGAATGAACAACTGACAGAATGGGTGAATCGGTCAATCAATAAATCAGTGAACAAAGAAATCAATGAAGGGTGTATGATAGAAAGAAAGGAAGGCAAAAAAGAGAGAATCGTTGAAAAGGAAGGAAGGGAGGAAGAAAAAAAGCACCGAAAGGAAAAAATTGAAAAATAGAAAGAAAGAGACAAAGCATAAAGAAGAAGGGAAGAAGACAAAATAACAACCCAAAAGAAGATAGGACAAAACGGCACAATAGAAAACATATTACCAAAGAAAAAAACCCACACCAATGAGAACAAAGTCCTGACATCTTAATTCAGTAA
>CM054167.1:33702450-33712450 GCA_028751875.1 Rapana venosa | reverse complement strand
TTGTTTCTAGAAATGTCCCTGAGATTTCTCTGCAGGGATCTGTTTCTCAGCCCACCCACATAGTTCTTTATGGTATCTCCACTGTAGCCTGCATCCCGAATCTGATCTAGATATTCGTCACAGTCCTCCCCCTCCATCGTAATGTCAGGTACAGGCACCTCAACCAGGTCAATTCCACCTTGTTCAGCCACTGTGTCAGCTTCCAACACCGTGACAGCACGTGACACACGGCGATAATCACGTGCGGGAAGCAGGGATTGCGAAGGCGTGTGGTTTGGAGAGGCTGGGGTGTTGGTGTGTGAGACAGACTGGGTGATGGGGGGTGTTGGCATAAACAAACTTGGCAAATTTTCAGATGCCAACAATGCACTTGCCTTGTCTTCTTGCTTTTCTTCTGTCTGTCTCGTCTCCTCTGTCTGTCTCCTCTCCTCTGCCCGCCTCCTCTCCTCTGCCTGTCTCCTCTCCTCTGTCCTTCGTCGGTCCCTGTTGGTCTGACTGGGCGGCTTTCTGCGGAAGTACACAGGTGTTTGTTGACCCGCCATGTTCCCATCACTTGAGCCAGCCTTCAGTCGCAACACAACTATCGTTTGCTCGCCTTCTCCACAGACCTTCCATGAGGTGATGCAGTGTTGTTGCAGCAGGGCACCTAGTGTCACTTCCAGCGTTGTTGGCAACCCGACAACTGGCATGGTGCTGGTTAATTTGACAATTTAAACAAAAAATGTACGCAGCAAAATTTCACCCTGCCTATATCCAAGGGAGATCACCCCAAGCCTCCGGAAAAATAGAGAGAGACAGAGAGAGAGAGAGAGAGAGAGAGAGAGAGAGAGAGAGAGAGAGAGTTAGTTTGAGTTTGTACAAGAAGAAAGAGAGTAATGGATTGGCAGAGAACAAAAATATCCAGAGACGACAGGAGATGCAGAAGAGGATGCGAAGAATTAAGATTTTCTTTTAAAATGGAAAGAACAGAAAAAGAGAGAAGAAAGAGAAGAGATAGAATTGGGACGAAGAAGAAGGAGGAGGATGAGGAGGAAGAAGAAGAAGAACAACAACAAAAACAAGAACAAGAACAAGAACAAGAATACATCGCAGAATCATTGTTGCATTTTCATAGCAATTGCTGCTAATTCTTCTTCTTCTCCCTCCCTCTCTCTCTCTCTCTCTCTCTCTCCTCTCTCTCTCTCTCTCTCTCTCTCTCTCTCTCTCTCTCTCTCTCTCTCTCCCCCTCTCTCCCTCCCCCCTCCCCTCCCAGTTCATCTGTCTGTCTGTATGTATGTATGTATGTCTCTCTCTCTGTCACTCTCTCAACACACCTACACTCTGTCTCTGTCTCTCTCTCTCACACACAGGTTCCCTCTAAAGAAAAAATACCAACTAGCACAGTGCACAGCTATAGCAACCACTTGGTTGAAATAGTTATTATTCAGAGATGAGAATAAACATTAGGGACCCCCCCCCCCCCCCCCCCCCCCAGCTTTTTGGAATCATAGCAACAACAAGCTCAAGCTGGTAGCTTATGGAGTGCTCAGTTTTTTTTAAAAAAAAGGTAAAGGTGTCCCATTCATAACCTATGTGATTAAGAGGAGCGAGGCGTCACAGACCTCAACTTCTCCAGGGGCCAGCATATTCAGGGCGGCGCTCATCTCCTCTCCCTCGCTGCTTTACCTTCCCTGACCTAAAGAGGGCAGGTACCCATTTACAGCTGGGTGAACTGGGGGAACTGTACTGAAGCCAAGGCGCGCGCAAACGGTCACTCATCAACTGGTAACCACGCTCGATGCTGCTTAACCTTAGTCCACCCTAGTCCACACTTTAGATACACTTTTACTCGCTGCTGATGCAGGGAAAATATCCCTTCTCACTCTTCTCGACCTATCTGCTGCCTTTGACACTATAGATCACTCAATTCTTCTTTCTCGCCTCCAGAACATGTTTGGTATTAATGGCACTGCCCTCACCTGGTTTAGTTCATACCTCACAAACCGATACCAGAAAGTTATTGTCAGCAAAATTCAATCAAAACCTGTCAAACTTGAATGTGGAGTCCCACAGGGATCAGTTCTGGGTCCTGTTCTCTTCACTCTTTACACTGCTCCACTCTCACACATAATAAACCACCATCATATTGATCATCATTTCTATGCTGATGACACTCAGCTTCAATGTAGCAATACCCTTGAAAATCTGCCTTCCCTCCTGACAAATATGGCCTACTGCTTTCTAGACATTCAAAACTGGATGACTCAAAACAAGTTACAGCTAAATGCCGATAAAACGGAAGCCATGCTCATGGGGACCAAACATAAACTTTCTTCCATCACAACGACTTCAGTGGAATTCAGCAATACGTCGGTTCCTCTGTCCACCTCTGTGAAATATCTAGGTGTGGTTCTTGACAACACACTCTCTATGAAAAAATTCATCACCCAGACCTGCCAGTCTTGCTACTATCAATTACGGCGCATAAGTGCAATTCGCAAGTATCTGTCTACTGAAGCAACATCCAAACTTGTCACATCTCTCATTCTCTCTCGACTGGACTACTGTAATTCTCTCTTGGCTGGTTTGCCGGCATCATCCATCTACTCCCTTCAACGCATACAAAACTCTGCAGCTCGACTGGTCCTTAGAAAGAAAAAATCTGAACACATCACTCCTCTTTTGCGATCTCTTCACTGGCTGCCTGTCTCACAAAGAATAAAGTATAAGATTAATACCCTTTGTTTCAAATGTCTCCACAAATCTGCACCTTCTTATCTCTGTAACTGTCTTCACCTGTACACTCCGTCCCGCTCCCTTCGTTCATCTGTAGATGCCTTGTGCTTTCGGACACCCAGATTTAAACAAACCACTGTTGGCCGTCGCTCTTTCTCTGTTTCCGGTCCCTCCACGTGGAATGACCTCCCTCTTTCACTTCGCCAAAAGCCTTCATTTGATTCTTTCAAATCTAGCCTCAAAACGCACTTATACTCTACTCGAGATCTTCCCTGTTATCTGTTTCTACTTCTCAATAGCTGCCTTCACCTCCACCACCCCCACCTAAGTGTGTTGTGTATAATAAATTTGATATTTGTTTATCTTGATATTTATGGCTGGTTGCATGCGTGTGAATGATTTGGATGCAAGCGCTTTGATTTGTTTACTTTGCAAGATTCAGCGCTATATAAATTCCATACATTATTATTATTATTATTAACCTTGGCTGGGGGAAAGGGAGTGCTCCGACCACTGAGCTATCCCGTCCCCTCAATTAAAACGATGAAAATTAACATGAACATGACGGTTTCGGAGCTGCAAAGTGTACACCACCAACGACAAACATTTTTATGGATTGCAATCACGTCATGTATCTCTCTCCTCTCTCTCTCCTCTCTCTCTCTCTCTCCTCTCTACTCTCCATCCCTCCCTCCCTCTCTCTCTCTCTCTCGGTCTCTCTCTCTCTTTCTCTCTCTCTCTCCCCCCCTCTCTCTCCTCTCTCTGTGTCCCCTCTCTCATCTCTCTCTATCCCCCCTCCCCCCTCTCTCTCCCTCTCCCTCTATCTCTCCCTCTCTCCTCTCTCTCCCTCCCTCCCTCTCTCTCTCTCTCTCTCGCTCTCTCCTCCTCTCTCTCGCTCCCTCTCTCTCTGTTTCTCTCTCTCCCCCCCTCTCTCTCTCTCTCCCTCCCTCTTTCTCTCCCTCTCTCTCTCTCTCTCTCCCTCTCTCTCTCCCCCCTCTCTCTCTCTCTCTCCCTCTCTCTCTCCCCCCTCTCTCCCCCCTCTCTCTCTCGCTCTCTCCTCTCTCTCTCTCTCTCTCTCTCTCTGTCTCTCTCTGTCTCTCACTCTCTCTCATTCTCTCTCTCCCCCCCCTCCTCTCTCCTCTCTCCCCCCTCTCCTCTCTCCTCCCCCCTCTCTCTCTCCCTCCCTCTCTCTCTCTCTCCCCCTCCTCTCCTTCTCTCCCCTCCCTCTCACTTCCCTCTCCCCCCTCTCTCTCTCGCTCCCTCCCTCCCTCTCCCCCTCATCTCTCCCTCCCTCCCTCTCTCTCCCCCTCCTCCCTCTCTCCCTCCCTCTCCCCTCTCCCTCCTCTCCCTCCTCTCCCCTCTCCCTCCCTCTCCCTTCCCTCCCTCCCCCTCTCTCTCTCTATGTAGTGTCTTCTACGCGTGTGACATTGGCTCTCTTCAAACGATATCTGTTTATACCATGAATAATACATCGTGTCACGTTTGGTTTCGTGGAAATGATAATGATATCAGCTGATGGTGTTTACCAGAGTTGATTGATAGGTCGTGCAACGCGCGCGCGCGGAGGGCGCCTGTGATATGGATGTGCATGCATAAAAGAGCATTGCGGCGCATGCATGCACGCGCGTGTGAAAAAAATGTGAGTAGAACATGCATGTAACATGCTAACATACGCGTTCGTGCGGGTGCGTGCGAGCTTGTGCGCGTGGATCTGTGCGCACATATACATGCATACATGCATGCATGCATACATACATACATACATACATACATACATACATACGAACATACATTAAACACACATACATATCTACCTACATACATACGTGCATACATACATACATATCTACCTACATACATACATACATTAATACATACATACATACGTACCTAAACGTGCGCAAGTTTCGCACGCACCCACACACCACACACACACACGCACGCACGCACGCATACACACACCCACACATACACGCACGCACACACACACGCACACACACACACACACACACACACACACACACACACACACACGCACGCATACACACTCTCTCTCTCCCTCACTCTCTCTTTCTCCCTCTCTCTCCTCCCTCCCTCCCTCTCCCCCCTCCTCTCCCTCCCTCCCTCTCTTCCTCCCACCACCCACCCCCCAACACACACACGCACCATACCCTAAAAAACCCAACAACAACCCCACACACACACACCAAAACTATCTCCCCGTCACACGAGGCTGGATGACAAAACTGATCAGAGATCGATGTCGTCAGAACGGTCCTGCAAGACTTCCTTCATGCCCATCGCGCCACAACGGGGTAAGGGGTGTGGTGTGGTGGGAGTGGATTGGAGGAAAGAGGGTGGGGTGGGGGTGGGGGGTAGTAGTGGAGGGAGGGAGGAGGGGTGGGAAAAGGGATAAGCTATCGGTTACTGTGGCCGCAAGTGGTTTTAACGTACCGTGTTGTCTGTTGGTTATCTGTGAGAACGAATGGGTTCAAATCTTGTCATTTCACCCTGTGGGAATGAATGCCCAGGGCAGGGTGGTAGGGGTGAGGTGGGGTGGGTGGGGGGTCGGGGGGGTATGTTCGGGGGGGGAGGGAGGGAGCTGTTAGTATGAATAGCGTCCTCCACCTTTCCTGGAAATTCTGTGCTAGGAATTCCATCCTCTCTGTCTCTGTCTGCCGTTTCTCTGTCTCTGTTTCTGTTTCTGTCTGTCTGTCTCTCTTTCTCTCTGTCTGTCTGTCTGTCTGTCTCTCTCTCTCTCTCTCTCTCTCTCTCTCTCTCTCTCTCTCTCTCTCTCTCTCTCTCTCTCTCTCTCTCGCGTTTGCGACCTTGTTTTGAGTTTGCTGATGGCATCAGTCCATGATACAACTGTTCACAATCTGGCTCTATTTTTATACAAGGCTTTTCAGTTACGAGAAAAACTTACGTACCTAGGTTCTCCTGTGTTTGATATATAGATGAATTGTGTGCTGTTTTGTATGTTGTATACGCATATACATTATTTGCATTTATTGTTTGCCCCCTTTCATGTGGGGCTATGGCCTTACATGAATAAACCATCTGAAGTCTGAGGTCTCTTTCTCTTTTTCACACACACATACACACACATACCCCACGTACACACGCCTCCCCCCCCCCCCCCCCCACATCCCCCACTTGCCTGCACCCACCCACACTCATACCCTAGCACGCACGCACTCGCATACATTTATCATACATACATACACACACATACATACATACATACATACACAATACATACATACATACATACATACATACATACATACATACATACAGGGATCAGTTCTGGGCCCTGTTCTTTTCACTCTCTACACCGCTCCACTGTCACATATAATTAACCGTCATCAGATCAACCATCACTTTTATGCAGATGACTCTCAGATTCTAAGCAGTGACACACCTGAAAATCTACCTTCTCTCTTGATAAATATGGCCTACTGCTTTCAAGATATCCAAAACTGGATGATAGAGAACAAGTTACAACTAAACGCTGATAAAACTGAAGCCATGCTTGTAGGGACCAAAAACAAACTCTCTTCCATTACAACAGCTTCAATAGAATTCGGCAATGCATCAGTCCCTCTATCCAATGCTGTAAAGTATCTAGGGGTCATTATTGACAACACACTCTCTATGCAAAAATTCATCACCCAGACCTGCCAGTCGTGCTTCTATCAATTACGGCGTATTAGTGCAATTCGAAAGTACCTATCCACAGACGCAACATCAAAACTCGTGGCATCTCTCATCCTTTCACGTCTGGACTATTGCAATTCTCTTTTGGCTGGTCTGCCAGCATCATCTATCCACTCCCTTCAACGTATTCAAAACTCTGCAGCTCGACTAGTCCTCAGAAAGAAAAAATCTGAGCACATTACCCCTCTCTTGCGATCTCTCCACTGGCTGCCTGTGCCACAAAGAATAAACTATAAGATCAGTACCCTCTGTTACAAATGTCTCCACAAAACAGCACCCTCCTACCTCTGTGAATGTCTCCACCTGTACACCCCTTCTCGTTCCCTTCGCTCTGCTGCAGATTCCTTGTGCTTACAAATACCTAGATTCAACCAGTCCACTGTTGGCCGTCGCTCTTTCTCTGTTTCTGGTCCATCGATTTGGAATGGCCTCCCTATCTCTCTTCGCCAAAGACCTTCTTGTGACACTTTTAAATCTGGCCTCAAGACATATTTGTTTCAAACCTAAGAATTTCCTCTCCTGTTTCATTTCATAGCTATCCCTGCTTTTCAACAGCCAAAGATTCCATCACCTTGCCAAAGTGTATAACCTGTGTGTGTGTGTGTGTGTGTGTGTGTGTGTGGTGTGTGTGTGTGTGTGTGTGTGTGTGTGCATTTGGACTTGTTAGAACTATTACTTGCTATTGGTTGCATGACTGTGTAAGAATGAGTGGAGTGCAAGCGCTTTGATTTGTCTGTGCAAGATACAGCGCTATATAAGTTCCATTTATTATTATTATTATTATTATTATTATTATTATTATTATTATACAACATACATACTTACATACACATACATACATACATATATATATACATACATACATACATACATACATACATATATACATACATACATACATACATATATACATACATATATACATACATACATACATACATACATACATATATACATACATATATACATACATACATACATATATACATACATACATACATATATACATACATACATACATACATACATACATACATACATACATACATACATACATATATATATACATACATACATATTTACAAAACTTACACATACAAATTTACAAAACCGCATACACACGGGGACTGGATGTAAAAAGCACGTAAGTGCTTATTTCATTATCCTCGATATAAAAGAATAAAATAAAATAAATAAATAAGCATAAAGAGTACCCCCCCCCCCCCACACACACACACACCCTAACGCACACATACACCCTAACACACAAACACACCCTAACACCACACACACACATTGACCACCCCCCAAAAAAACAACAACACAAGAACAACCCAACAACAACACACACACAAATACACACACACTGACCCCCCCTACCCCCCCGCCCCACACCACACACACACCCTAACACACACACGCACACACACTATCACACACATACATTTCGTCTAATATCACTTTAAGTGAACAGACGTAAAATTGAAGACACACACACACACATACATACAGACAGACAGACAGACATAATACATACATATTTACAAAACTTACACAGACAAATTTACAAAACAGCATACACACGGGGACTAGATGTAAAAAATCACAAAACCAACACACACACACCCTAACACACACCACACACACACACTATCTCTCTCACACCACACACACACCACACACACCACACACACACACACCACACACCACACACACACCCACCCAAAACAACACACACACACACACACACACCAAAACCACACAACCACACGCACACACACACACACACACAACACACACAACACACACACCACACACACACAACCACACACACACACAACACACACACACAACACACACACACTAAACACACACACACACACACACCCTCCACACACACCCTCCACCCCACACACACACACAACCACACACACACACAACCACACACACACACACACACACTCGTATGGAGTAATAGTGAGAGTGAATAATGCTGTCTACTACCAGCTGGGTACCACTCAGGAAAGTACGGCTGACAGTTAAACAAATACAGGTAGAGAGAGTCTCCTCAAGTCACTGGCAGTCTCTCTAAAGCAGCCGACAGACGCACCTCCTGTACCGTAGGGTTGGGACAGTCAGACCGAAACGACCCCCCCCGAACAATATTGTCTTTCGCTTCTTCTTCTTCTTCTTCTTCAAGTTGTTTTCGTTCCTAGATAGATGGCTTGATCCAAAACACAAAAAAAAGCAAATGCATTGCTTATTTAATGTATCATCTGGAAATAAAACTTGGACTTGACGTGACTCCTCTGGAAATGAAACTTGGACTTGACGTGACTCCTCTGGAAATGAAACTTTGACTTGACGTGACTGCTCTGGAAATGAAACTTTGACTTGACGTGACTTCTCTGGAAATGAAACTTTGACTTGACGTGACATCTCTGGAAATAAGAATTTGACTTGACGTGACATCTCTGGAAATGAAACTTTGTCTTGACGTGACATCTCTGGAAATGAAACTTGGACTTGACGTGACTTCTCTGGAAATGAAACTGGGACTTGACGTGGCTTCTCTGGAAATGAAACTCTGGCTTGACGTGACTGCTCTGGAAATGAAACTTTGACTTGACGTGACTTCTCTGGAAATGAAACTTTGTCTTGACGTGACATCTCTGGAAATGAAACTTGGACTTGACGTGACTTCTCTGGAAATGAAACTGGGACTTGACGTGGCTTCTCTGGAAATGAAACTCTGGCTTGACGTGACTTCTCTGGAAATAAAACTCTGACTTGACCTGACATCTCTGGAAATGAAACTCTGACTTGACGTGACATCTCTGGAAATGAAACTTGGACTTGACGTGACTTCTCTGGAAATGAAACTTGGACTTGACGTGACATCTCTGGAAATGAAACTTGGACTTGACGTGACTTCTCTGGAAATGAAACTTGGACTTGACGTGACTTCTCTGGAAATGAAACTCTGACTTGACCTGACATCTCTGGAAATGAAACTCTGACTTGACGTGACTTCTCTGGAAATGAAACTCTGACTTGACGTGACTTCTCTGGAAATGAAACTCTGACTTGACGTGACTTCTCTGGAAATGAAACTCTGACTTGACGTGACTTCTCTGGAAATGAAACTCGGACTTGACGTGACTTCTCTGGAAATGAAACTTGGACTTGACGTGACATCTCTGGAAATGAAACTTGGACTTGACGTGACATCTCTGGAAATGAAACTGACTTGACGTGACATCTCTGGAAACGAAACTCTGACTTGACGTGACTTCTCTGGAAATGAAACTCTGACTTGACGTGACATCTCTGGAAACGAAACTCTGATTTGACGTGACTTCTCTGGAAATGAAACTTTGACTTGACGTGACTTCTCTGGAAATGAAACTTGGACATGACGTGACTTCTCTGGAAATGAAACTTGGACATGACGTGACTTCTCTGGAAATGAAACTTGGACATGACGTGACTTCTCTGGAAATGAAACTTGGACATGACGTGACTTCTCTGGAAATGAAACTTGGACTTGACGTGACTTCTCTGG
>CM054167.1:33694950-33697450 GCA_028751875.1 Rapana venosa | reverse complement strand
ATAGCTAAATAGGTTGTGTGTGTGTGTGCGTGCGTGTGTGTGTGTATATTTGTGTATGTATGTGTGTGTATCAATCAATCAATCAATCATATTTATTCAGTTGTGTGTGTGTATGCACGCGCCGTGTTGCGCGCGCGCGCGCGTGTGTGTGTGTGTGTTGTGTGTGTGTGTGCGTGTGCGTACGCGCGCGCGTGCAGGCAAACATGCGTATTCATGTGTGTGTGTGTGCGCGTGCGTGCGTGCGTGCGTGCGTGCATGGGTGCATGTAAATGTATCAATTTCTTTGGGTTTGTTTTTTTTAATCATTCAACAATGGACCTACCTAAACACGACTGTTTTGGGTGTTTTTTTTTTGGGGGGGGGGATGTTTTTTTCATCTTTTAACCACAACCTTACCAAAAGTGAGTGAATCTATCTCTAGACAACCTAGTTCGTCACTTCAACGCAGCGACAACAACAACAGAAATTCTCTAAACTCCAGTCAATGTTTGTTTGTTGTTAACATTGCGTAAGGTTTGTTCTGTCGACTGCACTCGGTTTCAAGTCAGTGAGATGGATGCAGGTCAAGACATGATTAAGTGAAGGAGAAAAATCGATATAAAATAAAAACGGTTTTGTCCCAGGCTGCAAAACGGCAAAACGGAGTTTGGGTTGGGTTTGGGTGACGCATTGAAACGGTTAGAATAATAATAATAATAATAATAATAATAATAATAATAATAATAATAATAATAATAATAATAATGATGATGATGACGATGATGATGATTTTTTAAAAATAATAATAATGTATGGAATTTATATAGCGCTGAATCTTGTAAAGCAACAAATCAAAGCGCTCAAAGCGGTTATGTTATGTTGGGTTGGGTTGGGTTGGGTTGAACCGGATTGGATTGGTTTGTGTCCGTGATGCGTGATATTTGTATTTGTATTGCATCTGTTATGTGTTGCTGAAGACCAGGATGCAGAGCGGTGGCGGAAGGGGTGGGAGGGGTGGGTGGGGGGGGGGGGGGGGGGGGGGAAAGGGGGGTATTGTATTCCGTTGTAGTGGGCTGTATTTATTTATTTATTTATTCTTTTATATCGAGGATAATGGAATAAGCACACATGTGCTTTTTTTTACACCCAGTCCCCGTGTGTATGCAGTTTTGTCAATTTTGTCATCTGTTTCCACCGGCACACAATGGCCTACTCTTCCGAAAAGCGGAACAGGATTTAACGTGTGCGCAAGATGTTCTGCATGCGTTCGAACACGGGGCTTCGGTTTATAGTCTCATCCGAAGGATGTAGGGTGTGGTTGGGGTGTGTGGAATGCATGGATACCCTAGAAACAGCTTTGCATCATTTACATACCGTACTTACACGGTTTTGTACTCTTACCCAGTGTCTAACACACGGCCAGTCTCTCTCTCTCTCTCTCTCTCTCTCTCCTCTCTCTCCTCTCTCTCCTCTCTCTCTCTCTCTCTCTCTCCCCTCTCTCTCTCTCTCTCTCTCTTTCCCTGTATATATGATAACATTTTGGGTTTTTTGTGGTACTTATTTTTCTCACTAAAATACTAAGCAGTTTGGCAACCCCCCTTCATGTATGGGCCAATAGCCTTATTGGTAATAAATCTTTCGAGTTCGAGTTCTCTGTCTGTATACAGTTATGAAGTATTATGTTTTATTGATTATTACGGAGTAAGCTTGTGGACTTTTCCATTTTCTTTTGTTATTAATTTTACGTTCACTAGTTGTACTGTTATAGAAGGCTGCATGTACACAAAAAAGCAACTGTTGTGCTTATTCCTTCATCTTCTGCAAATAAAATTGAATCAATCTTTCTCCCTCCCCCCCCCCCCTGTCTCTCTCTCTCTCTCTCTCTCTCTCTCTCTCTCTCTCTCTCTCTCTCTCTCTCTCTCCCCTCTCTCTCTCTCTCTCTCTCTCTCTCTCTCTCTCCTCTCTCTCTCTCTCTCTCCCCTCCCTCCCTCCCTCCCTCTCTCTGTCTCTTTCTTTCTTTCTCTTTCTCTCCCTTATCCTCAAAACAAAAGAATAAAATAAATAACTAAAATATCTCTCTCTCTCTCTCTCTCTCTCTCTCTCTCTCTCTCTCTCTCTCTCTCTCTCTCTCTCTCTCTCCTCTCTCTCTCTCTCTCTCTCGGGATAGCCTAGTGTTTAGAACATTGCGCTCGCAATCTAACGACCCGGGTTCGATTCCCGTTCAAGGGGATATTTTCCCGCACGCAGGACATCTTGCGCACATGTTAAATCCTGTTCCGCTTTTCGGAAGAGTAGGCCATTGTGTGCCGGTGGGGACAGATGACAGAATTTACAAAACTGCATACACACGAGGACTAGATGTAAAAAAAGCACATAAGTGCTTATTCCATTATCCTCGATATAAAAGAATAAAATAACATCTCTCTCTCTCTCTCTCTCTCTCTCTCTCTCTCTCTCTCCTCTCTCTCTCTCTCTCTCTCTCTCTCTCTCTCTCTCTTTTCTTTCTTTCTTTCTTTCTTTC
>CM054167.1:33667450-33689950 GCA_028751875.1 Rapana venosa | reverse complement strand
ACATGGTGACGTGCATGTAATACTAAAACAATGAGAAACTTTATCTATGATATCTGGGACAATAGTTACAGTCAATTTAATTAAATCTCTTTTCTTCAATACATGCACATCTTAAAGCTCTAAAATCTTATTTCGAACTATCTTTCAGACATAAGCATACCACTATTAATATCAAAATGATTTTCTAGTAGTAGATAAACACAAGCACATAATACATCCTTTTCCAAACCTTAAATGACCTTTTGATAAAATCAACCTACTAACATTACTTCAGTGATGTTTTATTCCTTTAATATATAACAAAAGTTCCTTCTTGATCCAACAATTTATCTTAAACAAAAATGGTCCAGAAAGAAAGAAAGAGAGAGAGAGAGAGAGAGAGAGAGAGAGAGAGAGAGAGAGATAGATAGATAGATAGATAGATTATATATAGATATCTCACGCTCACACACACACTCTCTCTTGCTCCCCCCCCCCCCCTCTTTCGCTCTCTCTTCTTCTCTCTCTCCTCTCTCTCTCTCTCTCTCTCTCTCTCTCTCTCTCTCTCTCTCTCTCTCTCTCTCTCTCCTCTCTCTCCTCTCCTCCCCCTCCTCTATCTCTCCTCTCCCTCCCACTCACTCTCTCTCTCTCTCCGCCCTATATTCCCTCTCTCTACCTCTCTCTCCTCTCTCTCCCCCTCTTTCTCCCTCTCTCTTCTTGCCTCTCTCTCTCTCTCCTTCCCTCTTCCCCCCCCTCTCTCTCTCCCTCTTCCCTCTTTCCTCATCTCTTCCCCCCTCTCTCTCTCACCTCACACACACACACATACACCACACACACAAACACATACACACCATACACCACACACACATACACCACACACACACATACACACCACACAACACACACATACACCCACAAACACAACACAACACATACAACCATACACGACACGCGCGCGCGCGCGCGCATACGCCACACACACATAACACACCACACAACACACACACACACATACACACACACACACATACACACACACACATACACCACACACACATACACCACACACACACACATACACCACACACACACACATACACCACACACACACACACATACACCACACACACACACATACAGCCATACACCACACACACACACACACACACACACACACACACACAACACACAACACACACACACACACGCATACGCCGCACACACACATACACCACACACACACATACAACCATACACACACACACATACACCACACACACACACATACATCACACATAGACACACACACATACACCACACACATACACACACACACCACCCACACACCACACACCACTCACATTCACACACACACATCACACACACACATACACCACCAAAATACACTATACACACACATGCACAACACACACACACAACAACACACAACAACACACACAACACACACACACACACATACAAACACACACACAACACCACCACACACACAACACACGACACACACACACAAGCAGAAACACCCTTGGATTATGGAACGTTTTCAAGACGACATCCTAACGTCTGTCTGTCTGTCTGCTGTCTCATTTCCTCCTTGCACTTCAGGATTATAAACTGTAGCTGACTGTGGCTGGCATATCATTCATTATTCACAAAGATGGAAAGTTGGGCGGGGGGGGGGGGGGGAGGGGGGAGGGGGGGGAGAGGAGGGAGGTAGAGAGGGGTTAGAAGGAGGAGAGAGAAGAGGGAGGGATGGAGAGAGGAAGGGAAGGGGAGAGGATGGATGGATGGAGAGAGAGATGAATAGAGAGAAAGGGGATAGAGAGACAGGACAGGAGCAGGGAGAGAGAGATGGGGGTGGGAGACAGACAGACAGACATAGAGGCAGACGGTCAGAGAGAGAGAGAGAGAGAGAGAGAGAGAATGAATGAATGAATGAATGAACGAATTTTATTTGACAAAAGCTACAAGCCCATCAGTCAAAGGGGGTAATTGTAAGTAACATATTAACATAGGAATGAATATGAAAAGGACATGAGTAATAATCCAAAGTCCAGATAAATGCCAACCAATATTTTCAGTTATTACGTATAGGATCCGTTTCATTTATAGTCTGCTTACGTTTATCTAGAGCCTGCGTTATATATATATATATATATATATATATATAGAGAGAGAGAGAGAGAGAGAGAGAGAGAGAGAGAAGAGAGAGAGAGAGAGAGAAGCAGACAGAGAGCACTGAGAGAGAGAGAGGGTGGGGGGAGGAAAGAGAGAGGGAAGGACAGGCACAAATGTCTGGGAAGAGAGAGAAAGAAAGAGAGCAATGGATGAGAAGATTAAGAGAGAGAGAGAGAGAGAGAGAGAGAGAGAGAGAGAGTAATGGATGAGAAGATTGAGAAGAGAGAGAGAAGAGAGAGAGAGAGAGAGAGAGAGAGAGAGAGAGAGAGAGAGAGAGAGAGAGAGAGAGAGAGGCTGGATAGAGGGAGAGAAAAACATTTTTATTTTAATTTTTTTTTTATTCTTTTATATCGAGGATAATGGAATAAGCACTTATGTGCTTTTTTACATCCATTCCCCGTGTGTATGCGATTTTGTAAATTGTCATCTGTTCCCACCGGCACACAATGGCCTACTCTTACGAAAAGCGGAACAGGATTTAACGTGTACGCAAGATGTTCTGCGTGCGTTCGCACACGGGACCTCGGTTTATAGTCTCATCCGACGGACTTTTGGGGAGGGTGGAGTCTGCACTGATGTTAACTCCAGGGGAAAATATCCCCCTTGAACGGGAATCGAACCCGGGTCGTCAGATTGCGAGCGCAATGTTCTAACCACTAGGCTATCCCGTCCCCCCGCACGGACATCAGTGGATGAGAAGGATGAGAGAGAGAGAGACATCGAGAGACAGAGACAGAGATACGTATGATGTATGACAGAGGCAGGGCAGCTCAGTAAATAAAGAAACGGTAGCACTGCAGCGTTTGATACGTAAGACATTCACTAAGCACTTACCGCATTTTAAAACCACAACGTTCATTATTCTCCAAAAAAGAAAAACAAAAAAAATCACATGGACAATTGCCTGCAGCAGCATCTTGATAACTTAGTTAACGAAATCAATGCTCGTTTTGCGCGCGCGTGCGCGCACACACGCACGCACGTACACACACGCACACACACACACACACACACACACACACACACACACACACATACACGCACACACACCATCATTATTTCCTAAGATGGTTTGTTGTTTTGCTATCAGGAAAAATAAAACGTGATAAGCCAAGCATTTCATAAGAGCTTTTAAGAAATGTGTGCAGATGAAGTTGGGCTGATTCGTTTGCTTGTTTAGGAATTTGAGAGAGAGAGAGGGAGAGAGAGAGAGACATAGGGAGAGGGAGAGAGGGGGGGGGAGAGTGAGAGAAGGGGGAGGGAGGGAGGGAGGGAGAGGGAGAAAGAGTTGGAGAGAGAGGGAGAGAGAGTTGGAGAGAGAGGGAGAGAGAGAGATGGAGAAGATAGAGAGACAGATAGACAGACAGACAGACAGACAGACAGACAGATGGAGAAAGTTAGAGAGAGAGAGAGATAGGTAGGTAGGTAGGTAGGTTGGTTGGTAGGTAGGTAGGAAGGTTGGTTGGCTGGTTGGTTGGTTGGTAGGTAGGTAGGTAGGTAGGTAAGTAGATAGATAGATAGATAGATAGATAGATAGATAGATAGATAGATAGATAGATAGATGTAGAGAGAGCTGGAGAGAGAGAGAGACAGACAAACAGAGGGACAGAGAAACACACACACACACACACACACGCACGCACGCACGCACGCACACACACACAGACACACACACACACACACACACACACACACACACACACACACACACACACAGAGGAGACTTAGCATGTCTGCTGACAGTGAATCCCAGAAGACACTGTTACTATGGCAATCTCACTTTTCCCCGCAGCAACCATTAGATCCAAATTCTGATTAAACCCACATCCCTTGTAAAGTGGACCAAAAACGAAAAGCCTTCACTGTGATGGGTCGATATATACATATATATAGAGATAGATATATATAGAGAGAGATATATATAGATATATATAGAGAGAGAGATATATAGATATATATAGAGAGAGAGAGATATATATATATAGAGAGAGAGAGAGAGAGAGATTCGAGGGATCGTATAGCCGAGTGGTTAAAACCTTTTGACTTCAATCCCGTGGGTCCATGAAGTCATGGGGTTCGAATCTCGGCAACCATCGACGTCTGAAGGGGGGGAGGGAGGGGGGAGGGGCGTGGAGGGAGTCTTTTTATTCTTTTAAAACAGTGCTACATGTAAACTTCGTATCCAGTATGTGTGGGGATTTTAACTCCTTGTAAACAACTGTACACTGTGAATTTTTCATCCAGTATGTGGGGTGGGGGTGGGGGGATTTGAACTCCTTGAAAACAGACAAATACGTTAAACTATTCATCCAGTGTGTGTGTGGATTTTTACTCGTTGAAAACAGACATACACATAAACTTTTCATCCAGTATTTACGGACATTTTTACTCCTTGAAAACAGACATACCTGTAAACTCTTCATCCAGTATGTGTGGGGATTTTATTCCTTGAAAACAGCCCTACACGGTAAACTTTTCATTCAATATTTGGGGGGAATTTTACCCCCTTGAAAACAGGCACAGACGTAAACCCCATGCAGTTTGTTGGGGGGGATTTTATTCCTTGAAAACAGCCCTACATTGTAAACTTTTCATCCAGTATGTGGGGGGATTCTATTCCTTGAAAACAGCCCTAAACGCTAAACTTTTCATCCAGTATGTGGGGGGATTCTATTCCTTGAAAACAGCCCTAAACGCTAAACTTTTCATCCAGTATGTGGGGGGATTCTATTCCTTGAAAACAGCCCTAAACGCTAAACTTTTCATCCAGTATGTGGGGGGATTCTATTCTTTGAAAACAGCCCTAAACGCTAAACTTTTCATCCAGTATGTGGGGGGATTCTATTCTTTGAAAACAGCCCTAAACGCTAAACTTTTCATCCAGTATGTGGAGGGATTCTATTCCTTGAAAACAGCCCTAAACGCTAAACTTTTCATCCAGTATGTGTGGGGATTTTATTCCTTGAAAACAGCCCTACAGTAAACTTTTCATCCAGTATGTGTGGGGATTTTATTCCTTGAAAACAGCCCTACATTGTAAGTTTTTCATCCAGTATGTGGGGGGGATTCTATTCCTTGAAAACAGCCCTACACGCTTAACTTATCATCCAGTAGGAACGTAACAGACTCAAAGTGATTGGGCGAAGTACGATTAGAGCGGCGGTGATGGATGTGATCGGGGTGGTCGGAATTGCCTCCCTTGTGGAAGTGGTACGAGCGCAAAGCGTTGTTTCTAAATTGGGAAACACCAGCGAAGCACTTCGCTTTGGCCCTTAGGGCGAAATGGAGAAATTCTATACAGCCTCTTGTGGGTTAGAGGCCACATTCCCCCCCTCTGTTCTGATCGTGCTTGGTAGCTGGAGGGTGGGTTGCTAGCTGACTAACTGTAGAGATCTGAGCTAGTCTATCTCTCCACTTTGTTAGGTTGGGGTGGGGGTAAAGGAGACAGAGTGTGTATATTCAGGGTGCCTCCCTATGGTGTTGTTTAGTTAATTTTGTGAACACCAAAACCGAAACTGATCCATTCTCTGTTGGTCCTCTTCTTCTTCTTTGTTGTGTGTGTGGGGGGGGGGGGGGGGGGGGTGGCGGGGGGTTTGTTTTGTTTGTTTGGGGGGAAAGAAGAGAACAAAGTTCTTGTGAGGTGAGTTTGATATTTATTTTTTATTTTTTTTATTCTTTTCGAGGCTCTTGGAGAAGTGGGAGGGGGTGGAGGGGGGAGGGGGAGAGACTGGGCTGAGTTTTTCAAGCAGCAACTTTAAGTTTGTGGAGTCCACCCTTTTTAAGGTGAAGTGTGCATGCTGGGTGTGTTCGTATCGTACATCCCACAAGCATACGTGCTTACTCTTGGATGGAAAAAAAAGTCTTGTAACTTAATCTATTACCCTCGTGAAATAAAATTGCGTTTGCGTTTGAATTTACTCTTGTTCGAAAGGCAAATAGAAATTCAACGTCTGTGGTGATATCACTGTCAATATGGTTAGGGTGATGTGGGTGTAAATATGTTCAGGGTGATGTGGGTGTAAATATGTTCAGGGTGATATGGCTGTCAATATGTTCAGTGCGATATGGCTGTCAATATGTTCAGGGTGATATGACGGTCAATATGTTCACTGTGATATGGCTGTAAATATGTTCACTGTGATATGGCTGTAAATATGTTCACGGTGATATGGGTGTAAGTATGTTCGCGGTGATATGAGCGTAAATATGTTCGCGGTTATATGAGCGTAAATATATTCACAGTAATATGACTGTAAATATGTTGATAGTGATTGGCTGTAAATATGCTAAACGGCGATTGGTTGTTTACCTGTGCCATGCGACGCTCCGCATAATCTGATTGGTTCAGTCTGTTCAAAAATGAAAATATTCCCAAAGTCGGAATGCGGCTACCTTCATGGTGGGCAAAAAACCAGTCGCGTACGCAAAATCTCATCATTGGTGAACCTCGGAGCTCTAGCCGAGGAACTGGGGGAAAAAAGAAAAAAAAAGAAAAATTCTTCTGCGAAATTTTTTTCATTCATGAAGCTAAACCACAGAACAAAAAATAAAAAAACTGCCCCCTACTAAAAAAAAACCCAAAAAATTCTAAGGAAAAACTGCATTTTTTTAATCTTCAAGCTGTATGTTAGGGACCCACAGCTTCAAACGTAGTTTCTATGCAAAAACAACAACCACCAACAACAAAATGTATATCCAGACAGACGACAGATGGAAAAAGAAACGCCCTCAACACCCACTCCAAAGAAGAAATCTTTCTGTTCTTTGCTAATCTGATCAGTGGCATTAATTACCACACACGCACACTTTCATTTCATTTTACCACTTTAAGTCACGAGATTTCTCTGCGTAAAATTCAAGGGGGGGGAGGGGGGGGGGGGGGGAGAGCGCGTCGCTACAAGAGCAGCGCCACCCTTTTTTTTTGTTTTTTTATAGTCTGCAACTGTATTTGTTTCCCTATCAGAGTGGCTTTTTTTTCCTAAGAATGTTGCCAGGGACAACTCTCTCTTGTTGCCGTGGGTTCTTTTACGTGCGCTGAATAATTTTGTGTAACACACGAGGACCTCGGTTTATCGTCTCATCCGAAAGACTGGCGCCCAGACCACCACTCATGGTCTAATGGATGGGGGGGAAAGTTTCGGGCCCAAACGAGATTCGAACCACCGCACACTTCCGACCCGGACTTTTCGCATTCTAGACAGGCGCGTTACCTCTAGACCACCGATCCACCACTCACGCACACACACACACGCACGTACGCACGCACGCACGCACGCACACACACGCACACACGCACACACACACACACCACACACACACACACACACACAGCCATAACGCCTCATTAATTTTTCATGGATGGTTCCACCCCATCTTGCCTACTACGCACATAACTCATATGTATACATCTAATATATCTCGGAGGATGGAGGGATTCATAAGAAAGGGGTGGAGGGTGGGGAAGAGAGAGGAGGGGGAGCAGGAGGAGAAGTGTGTGTGGGGGGGGGGGGGGGGGGGGGAGGGGGGGTTAGAAAGAAAGAGAGAGAGAGAGAGAGGAAGGAAAAACCTTAGCATTTCTGTTGACAGCCAGTTCCCCTAAGATGCTGTTGCCATGGCAATCTCATTTCTCACACGTATTTCTCCGGGTCGGTTTTGTGATCAAACTACATTGTTTCATGATGCGTACAAGACGTTTTCTTGGAGGAGGAGGGGGGGGGTTATTGTTGATTGAGGGGGGGGGGGGGGGGGGGGGGGGGGGGGGGGGGGGGGGGGTTGGGTTGGTTGGTTTTGTTTTTTTTCTTGGTTTTTTGTTGTTGTTTTTTTTGGGGGGGAGGGCGTCAGGTCTGTATATCTCGCTGGATTCTGATTATCTTTTTTGTTTTGGGAGAGAAAGCGGGGGTGTTTTTTTTTTAGTACATTTGTCTTCAATCTCAATAGCAGTGGCGATATTACAGAGTTTCCCTCGTGGAGTTGCTGGGGGGGGGGGGGGGGGGGGGGGGGGGGGGGGGGGGGGGGGGGGGGGGGGGGGGGGGGAGGTAAGGGGACGGGGAGGGGGGCTGCCAGTATAAAATAGCATCCTCACCATCTAGAAATGTTGTAGGAATTCCCTCTTTTCTATCCCTCTCTTTGGTTCTATCAAGTTCCTTTTCCTTCCTGTCACCTCCTCCTATTTGCTGTCTTCTTGATCCATTTCCATGCCTGTTTTCCCCTGTAAGACTTCAGAGAAAACAGTTCTCTCCCATGCCGAAGTCGGATGCGCTGGGCCTGACTTGTCAGGCGCTTAACGGCAGCACAAAGCATTTTCGCTCGTATGACAGACAACGATAGTTGCTGTCTGAGCGTTCGACGACGACGACGACGAAGGAGAAGATATTACAGAAAGTAGAAGACATGCAACTACATCTTAAATCTTACTATCCAATTGTAGATTATATGATGCAAACATGCATTTTTTTCTCAAATCTACTGCAAGTGAGGGGACGGGATAGCTCAGTGGTCGGAGCACTCGCTTTCCCCCAGCCAAGGTTAAGCAGCTTCGAGCGTGGTTACCACTTGGATGGGTGACCGTTTGCGCGCCTTGGCCAGCTGTAAATGGGTACCTGCCCTCTTTAGGGTCAGGGAAGGTAAAGCAGCGAGGGAGAGGGGATGGGCGCCGCCCTCAATATGCTGGCCCCTGGAGAAGCTGGGGTCTCTGACACCTCGCTCCCCTACGACCTTAAAGGTTATGGGACACCTTTACAAACCTTATTGCAAGGGAATAAACCGTTCATGTTTTTAATCTGTCTACAGAGGAGTCAAAAATATTGAAATCGTATCATCAAAATTAATTCCGCATCTTCTTCTTCGTCGTTGAACGCTCAGACAGCAGCTACTGTTGTCTGTTATATGAGAGAAAATGCGTCACGCTGCCGTTAAGCGCCTGAAAAGTCAGGCCCAGCGCATCCGACTTCTGCATAAGAGAGGATTGTTCTCTTTTAAGTCTTTCTCGGGGAAAAAAAGGGCAGGAGAATGGACCAAGAAGGCAGAAAATAGACAAGAAGGGGGAGGTGACAGGAAGAAAAGGAACAAGGCAGAAACAAGGAGAGGGATAGAAAAGAGGGTGCGAATCTCGGTAGCGGCGTATGGTGAATCAAGGGTGGGGTTTTCTTTTTTACGATCTCCCAGGTCAAACTTTTAAGTGCAGACCTGCCAGAGCGTTATATTCCCTTCGTTTGTATATTATAATAAGAAGAAGAAGAAGGAGAAAAATAAGAATCATAATAATAATGTATGGAATTTATATAGCGCTGAATCTTGTAAAGGAACAAATCAAAGCGCTCAGATGACTTTTTTTTGTTAATATCGAGGATAATGGAATAAGCACTCATGTGCTTTTTTTTTTACAACCAGTCCCCGTGTGTATGCGGTTTTGTAAATTCTGTCATCTGTTCCCACCGGCACACAATTGCCTACTCTTTCGAAAAGCGGAACAGGATTTAACGTGTGCGCAAGATGTTCTGCATGCGTTCGAACACGGGGCCTCGGTTTATAGTCTCATCCGAAGGACTTTGACATTCAGTTTGATTTTTTTTGGTGGTCAAACTGGGAAGCAAGGGCGAGGCTGGGAATCGAACCCAGAACCTCACGGTTTACTTGTTGGCAGGCAAACGTCTTAACCATCCTGCCACCTTCCTATATACATGCAGGAGATCAAATATGCACGTTGAAGAGCCTTCCGCGGATAGATCTCTGAGATTCACCAATTGGTGAGATGTTGCGTAACTGTTTTTGTCCATCTTGAAGGTAGCCACATTCCGACTTCGGGGCAGGGATGCATGCTGGGTATGTTCATGTTTTCCGTCGCTCAACAAACGCTGGCATGAATTGCGTGATCGTTAACGCGCATGTTTGATCTTTTGCATGTGTATATATATTCACGAAAGGAATGAGAGGCACTGGCAGGTCTGCACTCGAAAGTTGACCTGGGAGATCGTAAAAATAATATTAAAAAAATTCCCCACCCATTCTTCACCAGACGCTGCGGAGATTTGAACCCAGGACTTCATGGACCCATTGGATTAAACTCGAACGGTTTTAACCACTAGGCTACAGCGTCTGTCTATCAGATAAAATCAGCCAAGCAAAAACAAAAACGTCGGAAATGAGAGTTTAAAAAACCAAACAAACAAACAAAACAAAAAGGTTTTCAAGACAACGAGATAATTATATAATTACTGATTTTCCCAGCTTAATTCCACAGGACACGAATTATGCCTTCAAAGTCACAGACATTTCTTTTTTTTTTTTTTTTTCTTTTTTTTTTTCGTTTTTGTTCCTTGTCCATGAAGTTAACACGCATGCGCTGCATAGTCAAACCTTGGACGATATGGGAAGAAAAGGGAGAGAATTAAGAGAGGCAGGAGGGGATGGGAGAGAACTCCCGAATTTCTTGTCGACAGCGAATCCCCAGGATACTCGGTTACCATGGCAACTTGAGATGATCTCAGCGTTGGTTGTCACTTGCACATGCGCAAAACAAAACAAAAAAAAGCTCTCTGTCACTAATGATTGGTTGTTTCTTATGTCCAAAGCAGTCTCGCGTGATTTCATTGGATCCCTATTCATTTAGGTTTTTAAAAAATGAAAATAAAAAATTTCATTTTTATAAAGCGAGTGATTCTGTCTCAAGAAGTTGTAAGAGTATTGTATCTTTACAAGGGAGGTAATTAGCGAACTCTTCACACATCACAGGGAGATGAAGCGAAAAGGGGAGGTCAGTCAGGGCGAGTCATTACAAAATGGGATTCTCTCCCATCGGGGAACACTTTTCCTGACCTGTGAAGAATTTAAAAAAATTAAAAAGAAAAGAAAAAAGAAAGAAAAAAAAGAGAAAAGAATGGTAATGAGAGGTGAAGACATCTGAGACTAAGGCCAGAGAGAGACAGAGACAGAGAGAGAGACAGAGAGAGAGAGAGAGAGAGAGAGAGAGAGAGAGCTGGAACTCTGAATCTTTACTGAGAGTCAATGGATAAGCCCAGGCCTTCTATAGACCATGCTCTCACAGACAAGAAGAAAAAGAGAAAAGAAAAAGCAAGCAAGCAAGCAAGCGCACACACACACACACACTAAACAAAACAGAAAAAACAAAACTAAACCCAACAACAACAAACAGATATAAACACACATACACACACACACACACACAAAACTAAACAGAAAAACCAAAGTTAAACCCAACAAACAACAAACAGATAAACCCACACTCACGCACACAATCACACACACAGAGGCAGAGCAGAGACAGAGAGTACAAATAAGAGAGAGAGAGAGAGAGAGAGAGAGAGAGAGAGAAGAGAGAGAGAGAGAGAGAGAGAGAGAGAAGTCGAATACAAATACAAATCCTTTTAGCTTATTCCTGAGAAGGCAACCGAAAAGAAATCAAATTTGTTCAGACGTAAAAAAAAAATTTTTTTTAATTTAAAGTCAATCAATAAATAAATAAAATTTTAAAAATAAGAAAAAAGTTAATGAATAAACAGAGAAAACAATCTGGCTTCGTCTTTCTGCCACTTACATCAGTTACGTGATCTTTGACATTGATATTAATACGATCACCTTGCTCGAATTTGCAACAAATACAAAATTCAGACATTAGTCAAGTCCTCGCTCTTATTCCACCAGGCGCCTCCAACACTAGAATCATTGAGGATAGTACAGGATGAGACTATCAACCGAGGTCCCGTGTGCGAACGCACGCAGAACATCTTGCGCACACGTTAAAAACCCGTTCCACTTTTCGGAAAAGTTTTTATTTATTTATTTATCTAATTTTTACCTATCTATTTATTTATCTGTTTATTTATTTGTTTGTTTATACCACTTTCAGTCACGGCAGATTTCTCTGCGTGTAATTCAGGCCATTGTGTGCCGGTGGGAATGGATGTCAAACTTGACAAAACTGCATCCACACGGAGACTGTATGTAAAAACGCACATGAGTGCTTATTCCATTATCCTCGAAATAAAAGAATAAAATAAATAAATAACTGGAAGTCGAATGCTCTGTCTTTTAGCCAAGACACCCGTCTCCTCTCCGTCTCCTTTTTTCAAAAATAAAAAGTTGCCCACGAGACAAAAAACAAAAAAAGGAGGGGGGGGGGGGGGCTTTCAAAAAAAGGCAGCTATTGTTTTCCAGCGTCTAGGGAATGGGCCAGAACCATCAAAACACGCCGAAGTCGGATGTGCTGGGCCTGACTTGTCAGGCGCTTAACGGCAGCGCAACACATTTTCGCTCGTATGACAGACAATAGTTGCTGTGTGAGTGGAGGAAGAAGAAGAAGAAGAAGAAGGAGGAGGAGGAGGGAGAGAAGAAGAAGAAGGATCACATCGAAAGACGAGTTTAGTTTTCCTTATTGAAATTGCTAAACAGAGTTACAGTTTTGGAAAAGGAAAAAAAATGTCTTCTCTTTATTAAAATTGATAAATCAGTATTGGTTTACGGTTTCAATGTTAAAAAAAAATGTATTTCCCGTATTCAGCATGAAAACCCAGTGTTGATGTATGGTGCAAAGCTAAATAGGTTTGGTTCCCTAGATTGATAAACCAATATTGATTTACTGTGACAAAATTGAAAAGAAAAATAGTTTTCATCTTCAAACTTACAAATTGTTTAATCTTCACACACAGCCATTAATTCACTATCCGTATTCAAACTCGTAAACCATAAATTATCTATATTCAATTGTCTTTTTATTCAAATAAATAATTCTTGTACTAGAATTCCCTTTTTTTTTTTTATCCCACTCTTTGTTTCTGCCTTGCTCCTTTTATTCCTGTCACACACACACACACACATTCTCTCTCTCTCTCTCTCTCTCTCTCTCTCTCTCTCTTCTCTCTCTCTCTCTCTCTCTCTCTCTCTCTCCACTAAATTATAAGCAGTTCGGCAACCCCCCTTCATGTATAGGCCAATGGCCTTTTTGTGAATAAATCTTTCCAGTTCGAGTTCTCTCTGTCTCTGTCTCTGTCTCTGTCTCTCTCTCTCTCTCTCTCTCTCTCTCTCTCTGTCTATATTTTTGTTACTTGCTGACTTTCACGAAACTTGTTTTATTCAGTAACGTGTTGTATGGCTGAAAAAGGCAATTCTCTGCAAATAATAATAATAATAATAATAAATATGATGGTGATGATGACGACGACGACGACGACGACGATGATGTTGATAATGAAAGGGAATTTATATAGCGCTATGTCTTGCAATGACAAATCGAAAGCGCGTGCATTCAACACATCACAGGCGTTGTCACATAATGTGTGTCGCACCAACGCGACC
Organism: Rapana venosa; assembly: GCA_028751875.1. Classification (NCBI taxonomy): domain Eukaryota; kingdom Metazoa; phylum Mollusca; class Gastropoda; order Neogastropoda; family Muricidae; genus Rapana; species Rapana venosa. Next base: position 33,676,465 of record CM054167.1, on the reverse strand, counting down.
TACACAAGACTTTCCTACGAAAAGAAGACACACACACACACTGCAAAGCACGGGAAAGAGTAGAAGAAAGAAAGACACACACAAAAAGACTATGCGTTGGACAGAGAAGAGAGAAAGACTTATGTCCTGAGGACAGACCATTCATTTTCGGAGTAATCTCACCGGGTCATGAATTATGAATCGAAACGCACAACTGGCAGCATTATCTTTTTACCGCTTCTCCGCCCAACCCCCACCCCACACTCCCCCACCCCCACCTTCCCCCCGCCCATGCCTGGGTTTATATACATATACTCTAGGAGGTCGGAGTTTATGGCAGGAGGGATGGGGGGGAGAGAGAGAAGGGGGATGGACAGCGTGGCATTTTTGTCAATAGCAATTCCCAGAGGGTCGTGTTACCATGACAATCTCAGACCTTTTGGATCCCCCAAATGACACTTTAGGGGTCAAGTTTGTGGTCAGTCTGACTTTGCTGCGTGCCGTGCACAAAAGAAGTGTATTCGCTGGCAGCTGATTGGTTGGGTGTTTTTTTCCCTGGTCACAACTGATTGCTTCTTGTGGTGTGTCCTCAATGTTTTGATTCATTTTGATTGGTTTGCTTGTACACGAAAAATGTATTCTTTTATATCGAGGATAATAGAATAAGCACTCGTGTGTTTGTTTGTTTTTATACCTCTAGTCCCTGTGTAAGATTGACAGTTTCAGTGATTACGTTAAATGAAAACGTATCAAAAAGAGAAAAAGAAAATGTAATTTCAGTAATCACTTTGCTAAATTAGCAATTCTTGTGGGGCAGGGTTATATTCAGCTTTCAGATAAATCAACTCGTGAATTTTGAGAGAGTAGAGTCTATCTAGTCAGTCACACCCAAGTCTGTCATATGAGCGAACATGCGATGTGCTGCCGTTAAACGCCTGACAAGTCAGGCCCAGAACATCCGACTTGGGCTTGGGGGAGAGAATTGTTATCGCTTTAAGTCTTTCTGGGGAAAAGGGAGAATGGACCAGGAAGGCAGAAAATGGACAAACAGGAGGTGACAGGAAGAAAAAAAACCCAAGGCAGAAACAAAGAGAGGGAAAAAGAAAAAAAGGGAATTCCTAGCACAGAATTTCCAGAAGGTGGGGGATGCTATTTATACTGACAGCCCCCCACCCACCACCCAGCCCCCGACATCCCCCATGGGAGGAACCTGCGGACTTTCACTGTTGCCACTAAGCCAGTAATGGGGGCAGGGAATTCTTTCACATCTGCACGTGACACTCGGCTGTACAGATGTGACAATGGCCACAGTCTTGTCGCCTAAGGGCTAGCTGGCCTGAGCCTGCATCTGGCTGCCACATAATTAGGGTGACTCCCTGCGGCCACCTAGTCTATACACCCCCAAGCCAACAACCCTGGTGGTCTGAAAAAGGCCTGGAAAGGTGTCTTGCCACTATTCCTGGCCAAGTGATACATAAAAAACCCGGTAAATGTGTTCCCCGTGTAAGATTGACAGTTGAAGTGATTACGTTAAATGAAAACGTATCAAAAAGAGAAAAAGAAAATGTAATTTCAGTAATCAATTGCTAAATTAGCCGTTCTTGTGGGGGCACCTTACCTATGCGGTCGTTGAGGAGCCAGATGTTGATGTCAGAGGAGTACCTCTCTCCTCCAGGGGCCAGCATTTTGAAGGTGGCGGCGCCCATCTCCTCTCCCTCGCTGCTTTATTTTACCTTCCCTGACCCCTAAAGAGAGAGCAGGTACTCGTTTATTGCTGGGGGAACTGGGCTGAACTGTTACTGAAGCCAAGGCGCGCAAATGTTCACCCATCCACTTGGTGACCACGCTCGATGCTGCTTAACCTTAGCTTTGAGGAAAAGCGAGTGCTCTGACCGCTGAGCTCTATCCCATCCCCAACACAGATACCCAACTCTAAATAAGACTAAACTCAAGCCTGAACTTCCTACGAAATTAACATCAGGTGCGACTGGAACCCACAACCTCCCCAGCTAACGACGGTCCACGGCGCTAACTTCTGCACCAGGGCCACCCAAGCGGGAGACAATTTACAACGGGCGCGCGGGAAATCAAAGCAGGGGAGATCATTCAGGAGGAAAACATTAGCCACTGCACCTTCCCTCCCTTAGGGGTGTGACCGATTTTTTATTTCCGGTCCGGGGAAAGGAAGAGAACTGCAAATCAAGTCAACAGGAGGGAAGGCGATAATGATCTGGGAAAGAGAAGGGTGTGTGTGTAGGGGTGGGGGGATATTCTTGGAGTGATTGTCTCTGGACGAAGTGATTTTCTCTGGGTTCCAATTTCCTTTGTCATTAAAACCGTAGAAAACTGCCTCTCTGTCAGATCTCGAACATTTCTATATTTCTTGGGTTTGTTATATCCATTAAGGTATGATTCAGTCGTGTTTGAAATGTTTTAAGTCGTCAATGATGACGTGAGCATTTATCTGGAAGCTTGTGGCTTTTCCTTGGGCCTGCTACAACCAATACTGGTGCTATTCCATCCCCATCCCCACCCCCTACAAAATGGCTACAAATTGATTTTGTCCTTCTTCTTCACATAATCCACCACTATAGTTCCCCCCAGTTCCCCCAGTTTCTGTTGAATGGTGTTTGGGAACTGTAGTTTGTAGAATACTTTTTGCAAACTTTCCTGTTTCTCTTAAACAATGATGGTTGGGAACTGTAGTTAATAGAATACTTGTGCAAACCTTCCCGTTTCTCTTAAACAATGGTGTTTGGGAACTGTAGTTTGTAGAATACTTGTGCAAACTTTCCTGTTTCTCTTAAACAATGGTGGTTGGGAACTGTAGTTTGTAGAATACTTGTGCAAACTTTCCTGTTTCTCTTAAACAATGGTGGTTGGGAACTGTAGTTTGTAGAATACTTGTGCAAACCTTCCCGTTTCTCTTAAACAATGGTGTTTGGGAACTGTAGTTTGTAGAATACTTGTGCAAACTTTCCTGTTTCTCTTAAACAATGGTGTTTGGGAACTGTAGTTTGTAGAATACTTGTGCAAACTTTCCTGTTTCTCTTAAACAATGGTGGTTGGGAACTGTAGTTTGTAGAATACTTTTTGCAAACTTTCCTGTTTCTCTTAAACAATGGTGGTTGGGAACTGTAGTTTGTAGAATACTTGTGCAAACTTTCCTGTTTCTCTTAAACAATGGTGGTTGGGAACTGTAGTTTGTAGAATACTTTTTGCAAACCTTCCTGTTTCTCTTAAACAATGGTGGTTGGGAACTGTAGTTTGTAGAATACTTGTGCAAACTTTCCTGTTTCTCTTAAACAATGATGGTTGGGAACTGTAGTTTGTAGAATACTTGTGCAAACCTTCCTGTTTCTCTTAAACAATGGTGGTTGGGAACTGTAGTTTGTAGAATACTTGTGCAAACTTTCCTGTTTCTCTTAAACAATGATGGTTGGGAACTGTAGTTTGTAGAGTATACGTTTGCAAACTTTCCTGTTTCTCTTAATAAACAATGGTGTTTGGGAACTAAAGATGTAGGATATCTTGGTGTTCAGTGTATATTTGTACTGTGTATATATGCAAAACTTGAATTTAATAAAAAAAATTTTAGATGTAGAATACTTTTTTGCGAACGTTCATGTTTCTCTTGAAACAATAGTGTTTGGGAAATATAGATGAATTCTTTTGCTAACTTTCCCGATTTTCTTAAACAACAGTGTTTGGGAAATATAGATTAGAATAATTTGCTAAATTGCCCGTTTCCCTTAAACAATAGTGTTTAGGAAATATAGATTCGAATAATTTGCTACATTTCCCGTTTCCTTTAACAATTTCCCGTTTCCCTCAAACAATAGTGTTTGGGAAATATAGATTAGAATAATTTGCTACATTTCCCGTTTCTCTCAAACAATAGTGTTTGGGGAGTATAGTTTGTAAGAATACTTTTGCTAACTTTCCTGTTTCCCTTAACCAATGGTGTTTCAGGGGTATAGTTTGTAGAATACTTGGCTAACTTTCCTGTTTTTCTTCAACAATAGTATATGTGCGTGTGTGTGTGTGTGGGAGGGGGGGGGGGGTGTTGTAGAATAGTTTGCTAACTTTTCCGTTTTTCTTTAAATAATAGTGTTTGGGACTTATAGTTTGTAGAATATTTTTTTGCTAGCTTTCCTTGTTATTGGCTATTTTCTTGTTTTGTTAGATGGGTTTTTTATTGTTATCATTATTTCTTTTTATATGTCTTTGTGTGTTTTTTTTCCTGTTTTGTTTGTTTGGTGGTTTTTTGTTTTTGTTTGTTGTTGTTGTTGGCTGTGGCTGTTGCTTATCTCTCTGTCTATTTTGTTGTTGTTGTTGTTGTTGTATCTAGTTATTTAGATGTGGGTTGGTTTGTTTGTTGCTGGGTTGTTGTCGTTGTTGTTTTGGGGGTTGCATTTGAGTTTTATTATTATTGTTTTTGTTATTATTGTTGTTGTTATTATTATTATTTATTATCGTTGTTGTTCTTAGTGTTTATATTTTTAATGATATATTCCTGATAAGGACGGGAACTGGATGTAAAAAAAACCCACCCAAATGAGTGCTTATTCATTATCATCGGAATACAAGAATTTGATTGGATGGATGGATGGATGGATGGATTCATTTATTGATTGATTGATTGATTGACGGATGGATTGATTGTTGGATGATTGACTGATTGATTGATTGACGGATGGATTGATTGTTGGATGATTGACTGATTGATTGACGGATGGATTGATTGTTGGATGATTGACTGACTGATTGATTGATTGACGGATGGATGGATGGATTGATTGTTGGGTGATTGACTGATTGATTGATTGACGGATAGATGGATGGATTGATTGTTGGGTGATTGACTGATTGATTGATTGATTGACTGATGATGATTGATTGGTTGATTGATTGATTGATTGATTGATTGACTGATTGGGTTTATCAGGTCTTGCAGAGGGATCATGGTGCCGGGTTCATCTTGCCCAAGATACTGTTTGCCTGAAGAATTCCGTGCTGCTCCCTCTGACCCCTTTCCCTTCTCCGGGAGTGCCGGAACAGGTCAGTTGTTGATGTTGTGGTTGATGTTGTTGATTATGTGGTTGTTCTGGTTGTTGTTGCTGATTTTGTTGTTGATGTTGCTGTTGTTGTTGATGTTGTTGTTGTTGTTGATGTTGTTGTTGCTGATCTTGTTGTTGATGCCGTTGTTGATGCTGTTGTTGTTGATGATTTTGTTATTGTTGCTGTTGTTATTGATCTTGTTGATGTTGCTGCTGTTGTTGTTGTTGTTGTTGCTGTTGCTGCTGTTTCTGCTGTTGCTGCTGCTGTTGTTGTTGTTGTTGCTGTTGGTGGTGGTGGTGTGGTGGTGGTGGTGGTGGTGCTGCTGCTGCTGCTGCTGATGTTGTTGTTGTTGTTGTTTTGTTGTTGTTGATGATGATGATGATGATGTTGCTGTTGTTGTTGCTGCTGCTGCTGTTGTTGTTGCTGTTGCGGCTGCTGTTGCTGTTGTTGTTGTTGTCGTCGTCGTTGTTGTTGTTGTGCGTTGCCCAGCTTAACACTCTAGGGGTCACCCAGAATGTCCACTCCGACTCACTCATCCCTCCTGGGAATCACTATATATGAAAGAATCACTATATATGAAACTGAAATTGCACACTGAATGAGAGGTTTGCATGTATGACTGTTTGTTTTGAGTACTTCGCCATAATAGGCAGCCATACTCCGACTTCAGAGGATTTTTTTCTCCTTTTAAAGGAGAGTGCAGGTTGTTGTTATGTTAAGAGCTTAATGTCAATGTCAGGCAATCTCAACATAACATTTTACAACATAACAACATTTTAGTGTAGGCCTTGGCAATTAGCTGACATCAATAACTGACACAGATTTTTGGCCTGGACCACAGTAGGTCAGTTAGTACAATATGTCTGTCTTGTTTTGGGGGGTGGGGTGGGGTGGGGGTGGAGGTTCTTTTACCGTTGTTTTCTTTTCTGTCTTTATTTTTTTCTTTCTATCTTCCTGTTTTCTTTCACTCAGAGAGAGAGGGAGAGAGAGGGAAATTTTGTAAGCCTTCATCATGATTTTCTTATTCATCTACTATCCCTGAGTGAAGAGAAGAGACGTTAAATTAAAGAAAGAAAGAAAGAAAGAGAGAGATATTGTAAAACCTCATCATGATTTTCTTATTCGTCTATCCCTGAGCGAAGCAAAGAGACCTTAAATTAAAGAAAGAAAGAAAGAAAAAGACAGAGAGAAAGAAAGAAAGAAAAAGGAAGAAAGAAAGGAAGAAAGAGAGTTTGTAAAACCTCATCATGATTTTCTTATTCATCTACTATCCCTGAGCGAAGAGACCTTAAATTAAAGAAAGAAAAACACAGACAGACAGAGACTAACAGACAGACAGATACAGACATACTGACAGACAGACAGAGATAGGCAGATAGACAGACAGACAAAGATAAAAAGACACAGACAGAAAAGACGGACAAGAGTCTTTGTATCAGAAAATGTCCATTCTCCTGCCCTTTTTCTTCTAGAAAGTCCTGAAAGATAACAATTATTGTAATTGCCCTTCATGGGATGATTAAAGTGGTTTTTTTTACTTGACTTGACTTGACTTGACTTGACTTCCCTCCCACGCCGAAGTCGGATCTGCTGGGCCTGACTTGACAGGCGCTTAGCGGAACCCAACGGATTTTCGCTCCTATGACAGACAACAATAGTTGCTCGCTCTCTCTCTCTCTCTCTCCCTCTCTCCTCTCTCTCTCTCTCTCTCTCTCTCTCTCTCTCTCTCTCTCTCTCTCTCTCTCTCTCTCTCTCTCTCTCTCTCTCCCCCCCTCTCTCTCTCTCCCCCCCCCTCTCTCTCTCTCCCCCCCCCTCTCTCTCTCTCTCTCTCTCTCTCTCTCTGGCTGTGTGTCAGACAGACAGAGACATAGATTGAGAGAGAGACAGAGACAGACAGACAAACAAAGTGACAGACAAACAGAGAGACAGATAGACGGACGGACGAACAGACAGAGAGACAGACAGATAGAGATTGAGAGAGAGAGAGAATGAGAGAGAGAGCAGACACATGCACACACACGTACTTACACACACATACTTACACACAAACACACACACACACTCTCTCTCTCTCACACACACACACACACACACACACACACACACACACACACACACACACACACACACTCAAAACACAACACCACACACACACACCCCACACAACCACCCACACACACCCCAAACGCACACGTACACACACACAAAACACACACACACAAAACACACACACAAAACACACAGCAACACTCAAAACACAACACACACACACACACACACACACACACACAACACACACACACACACACAACACACACACACACACCCCAACCTACATACATAAACATACAAACAAGTCATATAAATACATTGCCACAACACATTAAACACCACGATCCCCACACCAACTTGTGAAGTTCATGGCGCCCCGACCCTTCACTTTTTAAATAGCTCTGCCTCGTCTGTCTGTCTCTGTCCTCGCTCTCTCTCTGTCTCGTCTTTGTCTGCTGTTTCTGTCTGGCTGTTTGTCTGCCGTCTGTATGGCTGTTTCTTCTGTCTCTGCTCTGTATGTGTGTGTGTGTCTGTCTGTCTGTCTGCCCTGTCTGTCTGTCTGTCTCTCTATCATCTCTCTCTCTGTGGATGTTAAGCTTTTTTTGTTTGTCTGTCTCTGTCTCTCTCTGTGTCCTTTCGTCCTCTCTGTCTTGCTGTCTTGATTTTAGCTGTTTTCTGTAGTATGTTTTGTATTTGTGTTCTGTATCTTCTCTCTCTCTCTCTCTCTTTTCTCTCTCTCTCTCTCTCTCCTTTCTCTCTCTCTCTCTTTCCTCTCTCTTTCTCTCTCTCTCTCTCAAGTAAACTGGTAGAGTCAAAAGATTACAGCTGGGTTTGTAGTTTTTTTTATTTTATTATTCCCGTTGTTCAAAATGACAAACTCCAAAATAATAATCACCATTTTTTTTTTGTGTGGCAAATTACATTAAAATCTCTTCCTTAAAAATGCTACTTAAAGAAACCAAACCAAACCAAACAAAAACAAAACAAAGAGCACTGGAATATATTTGGCTGGATTTGATTTTTTTTTAAAAGAAGCAAAATCAAAACGAAAAGACAGAATTGCGTCTGTTTTTGATAACGTTAGCAAATGGGGCATGATTTATTGGAAATCGCGTTTCAATTTCCAACATAATCTTCGACAAGTAACAAACAAACAAAAAAATTGACGCTCTCAACACATTCCTATTTCTTCTTCTTCTTCTTTTCTTCCCTTTTTCCTTCTTCCCTTTTTCTTCTACTTCCCTTTTTCTTCTTCTTCTTCTTCTCCCCTTCTCCTCCTCCTCCTCCTCCTCCTTCCTCCTCCTTCTCCTCCTCCCTTCTTCTCAACCGCCCCCTTCTTCTCCTTCTTCTTTCCCTTTCCTTCCTTTTCCTTTTTTCCCCTATTCCCTTTTTCTTCTTCTTCTTCCATTCTTCTTCCTTCTCCTCCTTTTCTTTTTCTTTATCTCCTTTTTTTTCTTCTTCCTTTTCTTCTCCTCTCCTCCCTTCTTCTTCTTCTTCTTCTTCCTCCTCCTCCTCCCCTTCTTCTTTCTTCTTCTTCTTCTTCTTCCCCTCCTTCTTCTTCCCCCCTCCTTCTTCTTCCCTCCTCCCCCTTCCCTTCTCCTCCTCCTCCTCCTCCTCCTTCTTCTTCTTCTTCCTTCTTCTTCTTCTTCTTCTTCTTCTTCTTCTTCTTCTTCTTCTTCTTCCTCCTTCCTTCTTTTCTTTTCTTTTCTCTTCTTTCTTCTTCCCTCCTTTTCTTCCCTCCTCCTTCTTCTTCCCTCCTCTCCTTCTTCTCCTCCTCCTCCTCCTCCTCTTCTTCTTCTTCTTCTTTTCTTCTTCTTCCTTCTTCTTCCCCTTCTTCTTCTTCTTCTTCTTCCCTCCCCCTTCTTCTTCTTCTTCTTCTTCTTCTTCTTCTTCTTCTTCTTCTTTTTTCTTCTTCTTCTTCTT
>CM054167.1:33657450-33659950 GCA_028751875.1 Rapana venosa | reverse complement strand
CCAGACAGACAGACGGACAGACATAGTACAGAGACACAGACCAAGAGACACACAGACAGACCGATCAAATAAATGTAGTATCTAGTGGCAAAAGGAGACTGTAGGTGTCTGCAAGTCTGGGTGATAATGAAGTGTCGGGTAAATAACCGCTGGATATGCTCGCTTCGGGCCAGACAGACAGACAGACATAAGTACAGAGACAAGGACAGACAGACAAACAGATATAACAAAAGTATCCAGTAGCAAAAGGAGAGAGGGTGTACATATATAATCAAGCTTTAGGCAAGTCTTGGTGATAATGAACTGTTGGTAAATATCCCTTCTAGGTATGCTGGTTACCAGGCCAGACAGACAGACACGAGTACAGACAAGGACAAACAGATAGATAGACATACACAGAGATCAAGCAAATGTAGTATCCAGTGGCAAAAGAGAGAGAGTGTACATATAATCAAGCTTTAGGCAAGTCGGTGATAATGAAGTGTCTGTAAATAACCCTGCTGGATATGCTCGCTACCGGGCCAGACAGACAGACGGACGGACAAAGTACAGACACGGACAAAGAGACACACAGACAGACCTATCGAACAAATGTAGTATCCAGTGGCAAAAGGAGACTGTAGGTGTCTGCAAGTCTGGGTGATAATGAAGTGTCGGTAAATAACCGCTGGATATGCTGGTTTCGGGGCCAGACAGACAGACAGACAGACATAAGTACAGAGACACGGACAAAGAGACAGACAAGACAGACAGATAAAACAAAAGACTCCAGTGGCAAAAGGAGAGAGAGTGTGTACATACAATCAAGCTTTAGGAAAGTCTTGGTGATAACGAAATGTCCGTAAATAACCCTTCTAGGTATGCTGGTTACCAGGCCAGACAGACAGACACGAGTACAGACACAGACAAACAGATAGACAGACACCCAGAGATCAAGCAAATGTAGTATCCAGTGGCAAAAGGAGAGAGAGAGTGTACATATAATCAAGGTATCTGCAACTCTGGGTGATAAGGAAGTGTCTGTAAATAACACTGCTGGATATGCTCGCTACGGGGCCAGACAGACAGACAGACAGACAAAGTACAAAGACACAGACAAAGAGACACACAGACACACAGACAGATCAAACAAATGTAGTATCCAGCGGCAAAGGGAGACTGTAGGTGTCTGCAAGTCTGGGTGATAATGAAGTGTGGGTAAATAACTGCTGGATATGCTCGCTTCCGGGCCAGCCAGCCAGACAGACACAAGTACAGAGACAAGGACAGACAGGCAGACAGATCAAACAAATGTAGTATCCAATGGCAAAAGAAGAGAGAGTGTGTACATCTAATCAGGTTTTCTGCAGTCTGGGAGATAATGAAGTGTTGGTAAATAACCCTGCTGGGTATGCTCGCTTCCAGGCAGACAGACAGACAGACAGAAGTACAGAGACACGGACAAAGAGACAGACAAGACAGACAGATAAAACAAAAGAATCCAGTGGTAAAAGGAGAGAGAGTGTGTGTATATAATCAAGCTTTAGGCAAGTCTAGATGATAATGAAATGTCCATAAATAACCCTTCTAAGAATGCTGCTTACCAGGCCAGACAGACAGACACGAGTACAGAAACACGGACAAACAGATAGACAGACACACTGATATACACAAAGATCGAGCAAATGTAGTATCCAGAGGCAAAAGGAGAGAGGGTGTACATATAATCAAGGTGTCTGCAAGTCTGGGTGATAACGATGTGTCTGTAAATAACCCTGCTGGGTATGCTCGCTACAGGGCCAGACAGACAAAGTACAGAGACACGGACAAAGAGACAACAGACAGACAGATCGAACAAATGTTGTATCCAGTGGCAAAAGGAGACTGTGGGTGTCTGCAAGTCTGGGTGATAATGAAGTGTCCATAAATAACCGCTGGATATGCTCGCTTCGGGCCAGACAGACAGACAGACATAAGTACAGAGACACGAACACACAGGCAGACAGACAGATAAAACAAAAGAATCTAGTGGCAAAAGGAGAGAGGGTGTACATATATAATCAAGCTTTAGGCAAGTCTGGGTGATAATGAACTGTTGGTAAATATCCCTTCTAGGTATGCTGGTTACCAGGCCAGACAGACAGACACGAGTACAGACAAGGACAAACAGATAGATAGACATACACAGAGATCAAGCAAATGTAGTATCCAGTGGCAAAAGAAGAGAGAGTGTACATATAATCAAGGTGTCTGCAAGTCTGGGTGATAACGAAGTGTCTGTAAATAACACTGCTGGATATGCTCGCTACCGGGCCAGACAGACACACAGGCACAAGTACAGAGACACGGACAGACAGGCACAAGTACAGAGACACGGACAGACAGACACAGAGACAGACAAACAGACAGATCAAACAAATGTAGTATCCAGTGGCAAGAGGAGACTGTAGGTGTCTGCAAGTCTGGGTGATAATGAAGTGTCGGTAAATAACTGCTGGATATGCTCGCTTCGGGGCCAGAC
>CM054167.1:33634950-33639950 GCA_028751875.1 Rapana venosa | reverse complement strand
AGGAACTTTTTTGGAAAAAGACGATAATGATTGTGTAACTCAAAACACCTATCGGCAGAAATAAAAACCAAAAAAATCAAAACTATAATCAGCCTACTACCCTACCCACCCATGTTATCAACTTAGAGCTTCCTAGTTGTTCTTTTTATGATGACGATAATTATTGTACTTCGGTCGTCAGTTTAGCTATGGCGTGTGAGACTGCGACGTAGTATTTTATGACGTAATATTTTTTTCTCACATGTTTATCGGTCACGGTAAAGATTGGATGTCTCGTCTGCTACCAGTTTGTATGCACTGCTAAAGATGGAGAGAGAAGGAGAAAAAAACAACCACGTCTACATGCCGACTTTTGGAATAGCAGAAGAAGAAAAAAGAAAGAAAAATCCCAGACTTCTTGTCTTTGGTGTGTGTGTGTGTGTGTGTGTGTGTGTGTGCTATTTTTTTTGGTATTTTATTCTTTTATTTCGAGGATAGTGGAATCAGCACTCATGTGCTTTTTTTTCATCCTGTCCCCGTGTGTATGCAGTTTTGTAAATTCTGTCATCCGTTCCCACCGGCACACAATGGCCTACTCTTTCGAAAAGCCGAACGGGTTTTCACGTGTGCGCAAGATGGTCGTGTGTGTGTGTGTTGTGTGTGGTGGTGGTGGTGGTGTGTGTGTGTGTGTGTGTTCTTCTTCTTCGTCTTCTTCTTCTTCCTGGAGGTGGTGGTGTGTATGTATGTGTGTATTGCGTGTGTGTGTGTTTGTATGTGTGTGTGTGTATATGTGTGTGTGTATTTGTTTGTGTGTGCGCGCGTGCGCGTACATTCACGCCTTCAAGTATGTATGTGTGTTTCTCTGTATATGTATAATGTTAAGATATAAAAGTAAAGGTGTCCCATAACCTATGTGGTCGTAGGGGAGCAAAGCATCAGAGACCTCACTTCTCTAGGGGCCAGCATATTGAGGGCGGCGCCCATCTCCTCTCTCCCTCGCTGCTTTACCTTCCCTGACCCTAAAAGAGACAGGTGCCCATTTACAGCTGGGTGAACTGGGGAACTGTACTGAAGCCAAGGCGCGAAAACGGTCACCCATCCATTTGGTGACCAAGCTCGACGCTGCTTAACATTTGGCTGGGGGAAAGCGAGTGCTCTGACCATTAAGCTATCCCGTTCCCTGTTAAGTTATATAGCATAGCCAGTTATGAAATAAAAACCACCACACACAAAAACACTAATCTCGTCAGTCACACGACATCGAACGTTGCGTTATGCCGTAAAGCAGGCTGTTGTCGTAAAGTGGGCAGGTTCAGGGGAGATAAGAAGTCCTCCCCTGGGTCTGGAAACGTCCTGATTACCTTCTCCTGTCCTTCACCAGGCGGGCTAACTGCCAAAGCACAGACAACAGACTGCAACTCGCAAGACAAACGATTCCAAATCTGATCATATCTATTGTATCTATATCTAAAGTCCTTCGGATGAGACTATAAACCGAGGCCCCGTGTGCGAACGCATGCAGAACATCTTGTGCACAAGTTAAATCCTGTTCCGCTTTTCGAAAGAGTAGGCCATTGTGTGCCGGTGGGAACAGATGACAAAATTTACAAAACCGCATACACACGGGGACTAGATGTAAAAAAAAAAAAAAGCACATGAGTGCTTATTCCATTATCCTCGATATAAAAAAAAATTTAAATAATTTTTTTTTTTAAATCATGTCTGAGCGCTTTGATTTGTTGTTTTACAAGCGCTGAGCTATATATAAATTCCATACATTATTATTATTATTGTCTTTGTGAGTGTGCCAATAGGGTACAACAACAGATTTTTCCCATGAAAAGTTAGGGAGTACTCGTTTTACGTTCGTATTCTGCATGACTTTTTATAAATTTATATCGTGTCTTTTTAAAGCTATCATTTTGGGTCCTGTTTGTTTTATATATGTATGTTGATGGATAACGTTGAGGTAAGCAGTTTAATAATAATACTTTGCAGTTGCGTTGGGCAGTTGAAGGCGTTAATCCACTTCTCCTTCATTTCACCTTCACCTATCCCGTAGTCTGTGAAGACTGTTGGCGCACCACTGGAGATTTTTCAACCAGCTTCCTCCACTCCTCGCGGTTCTTTACGTAGTAAATCGTTCCCAACCCACTCTCTGATGTTGTCTTCTTCCCATCATTTTCTCTGTTGTCTGCCTCTTCGTCTCCTCCCTCCTTGTACTGTTTGTTCCCTGTAGGACAGTCTTGGCCAGTCCAGATGTTCGTATGACGTGCCCGTACCGTTACATTTTGCGTCCATCCACTAAAGACCAAGAGGTAACGTCTTTCACGGCCTGAAGTCGTCCTCAATTCCACTTAGGGACAAGAAGATCGTTTAAGGACACCAGAAAGGCGACTTCGAAGGGGAAAAAACTTTGACGTTTTACAAGGTGTCTTCGTTGCGTTTCTGAGACATTCACTGATTCAGCACAGACTAGCCAGTTAGGACGAAAAAAAAACTTTAGAAAACATTCGTGTGGCAACGGGATTTTAAAGACACCAAGCGAGTCGTCTGTCGGTGATGGTTTTTCTCTTTTGCATAGTTTTACATTTCCCCGCGGGGTCTTTGTCGCGACCGTACTGCTTCCACTCCAGAAAAGAAAAAGAAAAAAGAAAGAAAGAAGCTGTCTTTTACACAGACTAAAAGACTGGCAACACGATAAGGTTGGTTGGTTTGGTTTGGGTTGATTGGTTGGGTTGGTTGGTTGGTTGGTTCTTCTTGTTGTTCTTGGTTCTTCTTTCTTTCTTTCTTTCTCTGTCTCTCTTTCTTTCTATCTGTGCTGGTCTTTCTTCTTGTTGTTGGTTTGTCGTTCTTTTTTTCTTTCTTTTTTTCTTTCTTTCGTTCTCTCTTTGCTTCTTCTTTCTTTCTTTCGTCTATCTGTCTTTTTTTCTACTTCTTTCTTGTTCTTACTTCTTCTTCTTCTTGGTCTTTTCTTTCGTTTTCGTCTGTTTTGTTCTTGTTCTTCTTTCTTTCTTTCTTTGCTTTCGTCTTGTTCTTGTTTCTTTCCGTTCCGTTCCTTTTTCCGTTCTCTTCTCTTCCTTCTTCTTTGTGTTCTTTTGCTGGCCGTGCGTCGTCGGCTCGGGGTTGTGCTGTCTTCTTTCTTTCTTTCTTTCTTTCTTGTGATTGTTTCTTCTTCATGTATTTTCTTCTACTTGCATTCTTCTTTGCATCCTTCCATCGACGCTCCACCTCCACTCCTCAATCCTCTCCAGCCTCCTCCATCTACTCCCCTCCATCCGTTCGCTCCTGCCTCCTCCTCGGGTGTGAGTGGCGCATTTTTCTGTGGAGAGGTGTGGGTTCCGCTCTTGGTAGCTCTTCGTGGTTAAAATACTTTGACGTTTTCATAGCGTGTCTTCGTTGAGTTTGGCGTGCATTCACTGATTCAGCACTGATTGCCAGTTAGGACGAATAACATCTTTGTTTAGATAATTCGTGTGGCATCGGGTTGTTAAGATAGTCGCGGGTCTTGTCGGGATGGGTTGTGTCGCTTGGCTAGTATGTTCTAGTCCACAGCGAGGGGTCTGTCGCGACGTCCTTCTACTTGCAGGATTAAGAAAGATGTATAAGAAATTTGAGTGAAGGTGTTCGTACGTTGACGTAGGTTCAGCTGTTGAGGGGAGGTGGAGGGGTGGGGCGGGTTGAGGGGGCAGGGGGGGGCGGGTGGGGGGAGGTTTGCTTGTGTGAGGAGTTTTACTTCCGGCGGGGTGCGCGACGCGGATGCTTCAGTCGAGAAAGGAAGGAGGGGAGGGAGGGAGAGGGCGGTTTCAGGAGCGAAGAGGAGGGACGTAAGGGTGGTGGTGGTGGGGTGTGGAGGTGGGGTGGTGGGATGTCTGTGTCTGGGTGGTCTTTCTTTTCTTGTGCGTGCGTTTTTTGAGCTATCGGGAGTGGTATGCTGTGTGGTGGCTTGTTTGCGGTGTTTTGTGTCTTGTGGTTCTGGTCCGGTTCTTGCTGGTTGCGTGTGTGGCACGGTCTGGTTTTTGTACTCTGTTGTGTGCGGCGCATCTCGGATGTGCGGGGTTCTGGGTCTTTAGAGCTTTTATCTTTTCTATGGTCTGTTTCGTGATGTGTGCTGCGTGTGTGCGGAGTGTTGGGGTTGGGTCTTGTTGCTGGGCTCGCGTGCTCTCTTGTGGTGCGTTTGTCAGCGTCAGCCGCCCCTCACTTTAGCTTGTCGTAGTCATGGGCATCGTCGTATCGTCTGTAGAGTTCTCTTCTGATTTTTCTCTTATGCATTCTCTTTGCACTCGACTGTCGCGTCTCCGTCCTGAGTGCGCTCTGCCTTGAGTGCCCTGCTGCCTAGCCTGCTCCTGCGGCATGCCTCGCCGATCGGGGGTGCCGGCGCTGCGGTCTACGTGCTCTCTTGGCATAGTTATTGGCACGGAGTTCCTCTCTCTGTTTAGCTTGCTCGTCTTGCCGCCCTACCCGCCTACGACCCCTCTGTTTCTTGCCCCTCCGTCCTCCTCCTCCTCTCTCTCTTCTGTCTCTCTCTTTTCTCACTCCTCCCTCCCCTCCTCTTCTCTCTCTTCTCTCCCTCTCTTCTTCTTCTTCTCTCTCCTCCTCCTCCTCTCTCCTCTTCTCCTCTCTCTCTCCTCTTCTTCTTCTTTTTTTCTCCTCTTCTTCTTCCTTCTTCTCTCCTCCTCCTCCTCCTTCCTCTTCTCTTCTTCTTCTTCTTCTTCCTCTTCTTCTCCTTCTTCTTCTTCCTCCTCCTCTCTCCTCCTCTCCTCTCTCTTCTTCCTCTTCTTCTCCTCTCTTCTTCTTCTCTCTTCTTCTCTCCTCTCTCTCTCTCCTCTCTCTCCTTCTTCTCCTCCTTCTTCTCTTCTCTCTCCTCCTCCTCCTCCTCCTCCTCTCTTCTCTCTTCTCCTTCTTCTCCTCCTCCTCCTCCTCCTCTCCTCCTCCTCTTCTTCTTCTTCTTCTTCTCCTCCTCTTCTTCTTCCTTCTTCTTCTCCTCCTCCTCCTCCTCCTCATCTTCTTCTTCTCCCCCT
>CM054167.1:33614950-33624950 GCA_028751875.1 Rapana venosa | reverse complement strand
ACACACACACACACACACACACACACATTCAAATCACTGTCAAAGCCAGTCAGTCCAGAAAACCCCCAGCTCTGAACAAAATAGGTGTATAAGTAAGTACGACATTACATAATCATGGTATATACAAAAGGCAAGGTGCACATTCTATTCAGAACATTTCAAATGAATATTTATGATAAGCTTTTTTGAATGAAGACAGACTGCATTTCTGTTTTAAATTATCCGGAAGTTCATTCCATTCTTTACTACCTGAATAGACGAGGGATGACTTGTAAAGATCAGTTCTTGGACGGGGGATACAAATAGTACTTTTACCCCGAATTTTTCTCACCAAAAAACTTTCAGAAACATCAGGAGAGAGAGAGAGAGAGAGAGAGAGAGAGAGAGAGAGAGAGAGAGAGAGAGAGAGAGAGAGAGAGAGAGAGAGAGAGAATGAATAATCTGATGTGTGTGTGTGTATATCTGCCTATGCTTTTTTGTCTGGGTGTCCGTCTCCAATCTTTCTCTCACACGCTTCCATCCACTCTGTAAAACACAGACTCTTCAAAACAAACCATTTCCCTCAATCTCCTTCAATCCACCATTTATTGTTGGAATGCCCAATCCTTACTGACCTATTTAAAAGGAGATGAAGAGATATTCATTAAAAAAAGAAAAATATGCCACTGTGCAAGAAGTTTTATATGACTCTCAGCAGTTCATAACATCAGTTGCTGAGGTTATATATTCTTCCCCAGTAAGACCTCTACTGTAGATAGTTGTGATAATATAAATATACATACATAGGAGAGAGAGAGAAAGAAAGAGAGAGAGAGAGAGAGAGAGAGAGAGAGAGAGAGAGAGAGAGAGAGAGAGAGAGAGAGAGAGAAGTTGGTTTGAATGCGGGTGTGTCCTTATCACCAAGTAGTGAATGGACATTAAACACAAACGAACAAACAAACATTTCCCCCAAGTGGGGGATACTCCCAGAAATTCTGTACTCGGAATTCCCCTCTTTTCGGTCCCTCTCTTTGTTTCTGCCTTGTTCCTTTTCTTCCCTTCTCATCTATTTTCTACCTTCTTGGTCCATCCATTCTCTTGACTTTTATTCCCTTTTTCATCTGAGATTTGACGAAGTGACAGCCCTGATATGGCCTCTGTGGTCAGCTGGGCTTTAAACAACGGGATTGGATTGGATTAGGCTGGACAGAAAGACTTAAAAGATAGCAGTTCTCTCCCACGCCGAAATCGGATGCGCTGGGCCTGACTTGTCAGGCGCTTAATAACGGCAGTGCAAAGCATTTTCGCTCATATGACGAACAACAGTAGTTGCTGTCTGAGCGTTCGATGAAGAAGAAGAAGGAGGAAAAGGAGGAGGAGGAGGAGGACAGCAAGATTAAGAAGAAGGAGGAGGAGAAGAAGAAGGGGGAGGAGGAGTAGGATTGCGAAGAAGATGAAGGAGGAGGAGGAGAAGAACAACAAGTAGGAGGAGGAGAAGAAGAAGATGATGATGATCATGATGATGATGATGATGATGATGAACAACAACAAGTAGGAGGAGGGGGAGAAGAAGAAGAAGGAAAAGAAGAAGATGATGATGATGATGATGATGATAATGATGATGAACAACAACGACAACAAGTAGGAGAAGAAGGAAAAGAAGAAGATGATGATGATGATGATGATGATGAACAGCAACAACAACAAGTAGGAGGAGGAGGAGAAGAAGAACAAGAAGAAGTTCAACAACAACAACAATAACAACAAGTAGGAGGAGGAGAAGAAGTGGAAGGAGGAGGAGGAGAACAACAACAACAAGGAGAACAACAAGAAGAATTACGAAAACAACAACAACAACAACAACAACAACAACAAGCAGAACAAGAAGAAGAACAAGGAGAAGAAAACCAAAGCACTCACTTCTGTCCTGTCACATCCTATCAGACGTGTTTGCAGCAGCATCATCCATCCATCGATTCCTGGAACAAAGGAACAACGGTTGTCGGTGTGGCAGAAGGTCTTTGTCTGCTGTACCGTCCCTTTGACATGGAAGACAGACAGAAGAGGAGGGAAGGAAGGAAGGACAGAAAGAAAAGGAAGGAAGTAAGAAAGGAGAAAAGGAGGAGGAAGGAAGAAAGGGGAGACAAAAGGAAGGAATGCGGGAAGAAGGAAGGAAGAGATGGAAAACAAACAGAGGCAGGAAGAAAGAAGGGAAGAAGATGGAGACAAACAGAAGAAGAGAGGAAGAATGAAAGACAAATAGGAAGGAGAAAAGAATGGAAGACAAAAAGGAAGGAAGGAAGGAAATGGAAGACAACGGAAGGCGAATGGAAGAAAACAGGAAGGAGGAAAGGAATGGAAGACAAAACAGGAGGAAGGAAGGAAAAGAATGGAAAGACAAAAGAGGAGGAAAGGGGAAATGGAGCAAACGAAAGGAAGGACGGAAGATGGAAGCAAACAGAAGGAAGAGGAAGATGGAAGACAAACAGGAAGGGGGAAAGAAGAGACAAACAGAAGGAAGGACAGAAGAGACAAACAGAAGAGAAAGAATGGAAAAACAAACAGGAAGGAAAGAGAATGAGAAACAAAAACAAAGGAACAATGGGAGACGACAGGAAGGAGGAAAGAATGGAAGAACAAGAAAGGAAGAATGGAAGGAAGGAAGACAAATAGGAAGGAAGAAAATGGAAGACAAAAGGAAGGAATGGAAGAAGAAAAGGATGGAAGGGAAAACGGAGGAAGGAAAGAATGGAAGACAAACAGGAAGGAAGGAAAGAATGGAAGACAAACAGGAAGGAAAGAAAATGGAAGACAAAGAGGAAGGAAGGAAGAATGAAGACAAACAGGAAGAACGGAAGGAAGGGAAAGGGAGAAGACAACAAAGGACGGAGGAGAAGAATGGAAGACAAAAAGGAAGGAATGGAAGACAAACAGGAAGGAAGGAGAGAATGGAAGACAAACAGGAAGGAAAGAATGGAAGACAAACAGGAAGGAAGGAAAGAATGGAAGAAAACAGGAAGGAAGGAAGGAGAGAATGGAAGACAAAAGGGAAGGAAGGAAGAATAGAAGACAAACAGGAAGGACGGACGGAGAGAATGGAAGACAAACAGGAAGGACGGACGGAGAGAATGGAAGACAAACAGGAAGGAAGAAAAGGATGGAAGACAAACAGGAAGGAAGGAGAGAATGGAAGACAAACAGGAAGGGCGGAAGGAAGACAAACAGGAAGGAAGAAAAAGGATGGAAGACAAACAGGAAGGAAGGAAAGAAAGAATGGAAGACAAACAGGAAGGAAGGGAGAAAAGAATGGAAGACAAAAAGGAAGGAAGGAAGGAAAGAATGGAAGACAAACAGGAAGGACGGAAAGGATGGAAGACAAATAGGAAGGAAGGAAAGAATGGAAGACAAACAGGAAAGAGGGAAGGAGGGGGGGAAGGAAAGGGGGAGATTTCCTGTGTGTCAAGTATAGAGGGAAACTTGATCCTTCTTCGGTTTTTGAGTTTGGGGGGGGGGGGGGGGGGGGGGGGTTAGTTTGTGGGTTGTTTTTTGTTTTGTTTTGGGGGTTTCTTTGGGGGGGTTCGCTTTGTTTGTTTTGTTTGTTTGTTGTTTGTGTGTGTGTGTGTGTATGTGTGTGTGTGTACGTGTGTGTGTGTGTGTGTGTGTGTGTGTGTGTAGTGTGTGTGTGTGTACGTGTGTGTTACGTGTGTGTGTCTGTCTGTCTGTCTGTCTCTGTGTGTGTATTTTCTTGTTGGGTTTCTTTCTTTTTTTCTTTTTTTTTTTCTTTTTTTGGGGGGGGGGTTTCAATCTCACTTAGAAGAAAGTTTGGAAAAGCAGTAAGTAGGTAGGTAAGTGAGCAAGCGAAGTTTAATGCCCGTGCAGGCTATCAGGCAGGCAGGCAGGATAATAGGCAGGAAAAATGTCAAAGAGACAGAATGACAGGCAAGGAAGCAGGCAAAATGACTAGCAGGCAAGCCCAGGAAGAAATGAAGGAATAATAATAATAATAATAATAATAATAATAATAATAATAATAATATATGGAATTTATATAGCGCTGAATCTTGTAAAAAAAAAAAATCGAAGCGCTTGCACTCAATCATTTACAGGCATGCAACTCTCCTTAAACATAATGAACAACAGATTTCAAAACCATGCGCGCGCACGTATGCACGCATGCACGCACACACACGCACGCGCACACCAACACACACACACCACACACACACACACACACACACACACACAACACCACACACACTCGGAACAACACTTAGAAGGTGAAAGATGCTGTTGAAAATTAGGGACAGATATTTTGGGGGAAAGTCTCAGGTAGGGAAATAAG
The DNA here is from genome assembly GCA_028751875.1 of Rapana venosa. NCBI lineage: Eukaryota > Metazoa > Mollusca > Gastropoda > Neogastropoda > Muricidae > Rapana > Rapana venosa. Next base: position 33,620,629 of record CM054167.1, on the reverse strand, counting down.
TGTGTTTTGAGGCTGGATTTGAAGGTATACAAGTGAAGGCTTTTGTCGAAGTGAAAGAGGGGGTCATTCCAGGTGGATGGACCAGAAACAGAGAAGGAGCGATGGCCAACAGGGGGTTTGTTTGAATCTGGTGTTCGAAAGCACAAAGTATCTGCGGCTTGAACGAAGGGGAACGGGATGGAGTGTACAGGTGAAGACAGTTACGAGATAGGGGTGCAGATTTGTGGAGACATTTGAAACAGAGGGTATTGATTTTTACTCAGTCTTTGTGAGACAGGCAGCAGTGAAGAGATCGCAGAAGAGGAGTGATGTGTTCAGATTTTTTCTTTCTTAGGACCAGTCGAGCTGCAGAGATTTGTATGCGTTGAAGAGAGTGGATAGATGATGCTGGTAGGCCAGCCAAAAGAGAATTACAGTAGTCTAAACGTGAAAGAATGAGAGATGTGACAAGCTTGGAAGTTGCATCAGTGGACAGATACTTGCGAATCGCGCTTATGCGAAGATAGGCATGCACACATTTTTTTTTCCCCAAGACTCAAGAAACAACATATAATTTTTAACCTCGACCCCTTTCTAGGGGGTATAAAAAGGAAAATAAAGCAACAATGCAAGAGAAATACTAACGTAGCAAAGTTCAGCCTAAACATAAATAAGACTACATAGGGTGGGGGGGGGGTTGGGGGTGGGGGGGGGGGGGGGGGCCCAAGGCTAGTGGTTAGAGCGTTGCGCTCGTGATCTGACGGCTCGGGATCGATCCACCACGGAGGAGACGCCCGTGTTAGGGCATTTTCCCCTGGAGTTATAATAATAATAATAATAATAATAATAACAATGTATAGAATTTATATAGCGCTGAATCTTGTAAAGCAACAAATCAAAGCGCTCAAATTACTTTTTTTTTTAAATTTTATATCGAGGATAATGGAATAAGCACTCGTGTGCTTTTTTTAACATCTAGTCCCTGTGTGTATGCGGTTTTGTAAAGTTTGTCATCTGTTCCCACCGGCACACAATGGCCTACCCTTCCGAAAAGCGGAACAGGATTTTAACGTGTGCGCAAGATGTTCTGCATGCGTTCGCACACGGGGCCTCGGTTTATAGTCTCATCCGAAGGAGTTATCATCAGTACTGACTCCACTCTCCCCTAAAATAAAATAAAAGTTCTAAGGATGAGACTATGAACCGAGGCCCCCGTGTGCGAACATAGCTGCCGAGATTCGAACCCAAGACTTCATGGACCCACAGGACTGAAGTGGAATGGTCTTAACCACTTGGCTATAGTGTCCATCTAACTTTAATAGATCTTTTTTTTCCATATTTAGTTTATTTATTTATTTATTTTTATTTATTTATTCTTTTATATCGAGGATAATGGAATAAGCACTCGTGTGCTTTTTTTTACATCTAGTCCCCGTATGTATGCGGTTTTGTAAAGTTTGTCATCTGTTCCCACCGGCACACAATGGCCTACTCTTTCGAAAGGCGGAACAGGATTTAACGTGTGCGCAAGATGTTCTGCGTGCGTTCGCACACGGGGCCTCGGTTTGTAGTCTCATACCACTTTAAGTCACTGCAGATTTGTTTATTTATTTATACCACTTTGTCACTGCAGATTTCTCTGCGTGAAATTCGAGCTGCTCTGTCCCCCGGGAAGAGCGTGTCGCCACAAGAGCAGCGCCACTCGTTATTTTTTTCCTTTTTTCCTTGTCTGCAACAGTGTTTGTTTCTCTATCAGAGTGGCTTTTTCCTACTGAATTTTGCCAGGGACAACTCTCTTGTTGCCGTGGGTTCTTTTACGTACGCTAAATAATTATGTGCAACACACCGGACCTCCGTTTATCGCCTCACCCGAAAGACTAGCACCCAGACCACAACTCATGGTCTAATGGATAGGGAGGGGGGGGGGGGAGTTTCGGGCCCAATCGGGGATTCAAACCACCGCATACTTTCGACCGGACTTTTCGCTTTCTAGGCAGGAGCGTTACCTCTAGACCACCTATCCCCCTTCTCTGTCACTTGCCTAGATCAGAAGAGACAGAAGAAGCCGAAAATCTGATAGGTCTACAGATGAAGAATGCGAAGGGAGTGAAGATTGGGGGATGGGGGGGGGGGGGGGGTGGGAAATGCAGATGAGGGTGGGGGGGGAGGGGAAGGAGGGAGGGGGGAGAGAGAGGTTGGTGGTTTAGAGTTACGGTTCGTTGAGAAACTGTATACGGGGGCTTGTCGCCCGACAAGTCTGCATGACTTGCACGCGAACACCGTTGTCGCTGTTGTTGTTGTTGTTGGGATGGTGGTGGGTGTGGTGGTGGTGGTGGTGGTGGTGGTGGTGGTGGTGGTGGTGGTGGGTGAGAGAGAGAGAGAAAGAAAGACAGAGAGAGAAAGAGAGAGAGAGAGAGAGAGAGAGAGAGAGACACACACACACATACACTCACACACACACACACACACACACCGCGCGCGCGCGCGCGCAAACACACACACACACACACACTCACACTCACACACACACACACTCACACACACAATGACAATAACAAATTCTTTTATTTCGAGGATAATGAATAAAGCACTCATGTGCTTTTTTACATCCAGTCCCCGACAGAGAGATTGACAGACAGACAGAGACAGAAAAGCGAGACAAGGCTTTTTTTCTAAGACTAATGGATAAGCTTCCATGTGCTTTTGTACATAAAATCCCCCCAGACAGACAGACAATCAGATAGACTATCAGACAGACAGAAAGAAGAGACAGACAGACAGATAGACAGACACAGAGAGGAACATTCGTGTCTCATTGGAGAGCAGGAAAAAGTCACACTGGCTACCCATAATGCAACCACACTTCCGTCTTTTGACCGAGAGGACGGGAAACTGGAAAAGAGTGCAACACTCGATTCCAGAGAACAGGACCCAGATTGCGAAGTTCCCACAAAAATATCAACTTCGTGTGCGGTTGGCAACGAACAGCATAGGTATAGGCAGTGGCTGAGGATTCTTCTTCTTCTTCTTGTTCTTCTTCTTCTTCTTCTTCTTCTTCTTCTTCTTCTTCTTCTATTTCTTCTTCTTCGTCTTCGTCTTCTTCTTCTGCTTCTTCTTCTTCTTCTTCTTCTTCTGCTTCTGCTTCTGCTTCTTCTTCTTATTCTCTTCTTCTTCTTTTCTTTCTTTCTTTTCTTTCTTCTTCTTCTTCTTCTTCTATTTCTTCTTCTTCTTCTTCTTCCTTCTTTTTCCTTCTTTTTCTTTTCTTCTTCTTCTTCTTCTTCTTCTTCTTCTTCTTCTTCTTCTTCTTCTTCTTCCTTCTTCTTCTTTTTCGATGTCGTTGTCAAGCGATCAAACAGCACCTATTCCTGTCTGTCATATGAGCGAAAATCCATTGCGCTGCATGTTATTACGCGCCTGACAAGTCAGGCCCAGCGCATCAGACTTCAGCATGGAAGAAAATTGTTATCTTTTAAAATCTTTCTGGAGGAAAAAAAAAAAAAGAAGACAGAAGAATAAGGACCAAGAAGGCAAATAAAACAAACCAAACAAACGAAGAAGGAAGTGACAAGAAAGACAAGGAACAAGGCAATGAAAACAAAAAGAGAGGGACAGAAAAGAAGAGAACTCCTAGCACAGAACTTTCAGAAGGGGGGGGGGGGGGGAAATGCTAGTTATACTGACAGGCCCTTTGGCAGCATCCCCCCTGGGTGGGAGAGAGGATGGTGGGGGGGGGGGGGGGGAGAATGCTGAGGAGTCTGAGATTTCAGCAAATCAGCAGAATGAGATTTCCTCCGTTGGTGGCGGCAGGAAAGAATTCTGTGAACAGAGTGGAGGCAAGGTTACAGAGCAATGACCGCATACAGTGACATGGAAGGTCGTTATGTCTGAACAGACAGACGTCCAGATTTCTGGGAATGAACCGTTCTTTTCTGTACCCCCTGGGGAAGGGGTGGGGAGGGGGGTACGACATCCCAGCTACCCCCTCCACCACCTCCTCTTTCTCTCCCGTTCGTGGAAAACTAGACTGTTCACTTTGGGTATGTGTGTGGTGTGGTCTCTGACCCAAGTTTGTATTTTGCTTAAGGTTCAGTCCGGTAAAGTTTTGGGCTCATGAATTAAACATGTGGTTTGGAGACCTAGGTACAACTGTTCTACTCTAAGATGGGCCGGTATCGAAATGTATGCCGTTACTGATCGATTAAAAAGAAAAAGTTGTGAACAGATTGTGAAGTTTAGAGTGCAAAGTTTGTAGGGAGATTTTTGTGAAGTGCATCAAGTAGGTGGTTTTAGTATTAACAAAATTCCTTGAATATTGCAAAAATTATATATTTACATTCACGTTTTTTCACTTTGGAGTTAGATAGGGGTTTTTTGAGAAGGTAGGGTGTACTATTTGTTTATTTTGAAAGATAGAAATACACTCTCTGCCTCTACTAACTTACGCCGTCAGCGCCTGGGCTTTATCACAGTTCTTGATTAAACCATTGACGCTGGGGGCAACAGCAAAGTGAGAGGCTGTATGACCAGTGGCTTTCTTTCCCACTCATGGAATTCCACTTTACAGCTTAGTCTTTAGTGATCGACTATGACTCTGACTAGGAGGCTTGACTCGCACAGTCCTTATGTGCTGCAGCCCTGGGGGCTAGCTGGCCTTTGGAGAGAACATCTCCAACGCTGACTGTCCTTATGCCCACTTGGCCGAGAGAGTGGGGATGTACTGTGGGCAAGGCATCTCCACTATAATCAAATTTCTGCCCAATTTCCGAAACAGCAGCTGCCTCCTCTGCTGTTTTGGAGGTCATCGTCGAAAACGACGGACTAACATACATACATACTTAGTGACTTTACTTATCCATCCTCTTGTACAGTCTAGGGCGTGGAGGGGAGAAAGAGCTGACTGACTGACGGTCTTTGGAAGCAAGCTGGACACAAGGCCTGGCTGGGTGCAGTGGGATGGTGTGGGTCTTCAGCATTTCTGTCACACCCTCCATCCAGGTCTTCTTCCTTGGTCAGATTCCTCTTGCCTATGTACACATGTGGCAGAGAATTTGTTTTTCCTTTTTTTCTTTTTTTTTTGGACCAAAAGGAGAAAGACGCTCTCTGCCTCGTGTGTTCATCCTTTCAAAACTTGAGCAGGATTTTTTCCCACTTGTTTTTGTTTGTTTGTTTTGTTGTTTTTTGGGGGGGGTTTTGGGGGGTCACACAGTCTTCAAATTAGCAACAACCAAAAAATAATCTTGAGCTTTAAGGGATACGCTTACCTTTGTTTTTTGGACTTGTGTGTGTTTGTGTGTGTTGCTTGTGTGTGTGTGTGTGTGTGTGTGTGTGTGTGTGTGTGTGTGTGTGTGTGTGTGTGTGTGTGTGTGTGTGTGTGTGTGTACTCTGTGTGTGTGTACTCTGTGTGTGTACTCTGTGTGTGTGTACTCTGTGTGTGTGTACTCTGTGTGTGTGTTCTCTGTGAGTGTGTGTGTTCTCTGTGATTGTGTGTGAAAGTTCATGTACACTTGGCAAACAAACAGCACGCATGCAAACAGACAGGGGCTGAGCTATTGGGGAAAAACCCTGAGATTTCAGCAAATCAGCAGATTGACTGAGATTTCCTCCATTGGTGGCGGCAAGAAAGAATTCTGTTAACAGAGTGGAGGCAAGGTACAGGGCAATGACCGCATACAGTGACATGAAAGGTCGTTATGTCTGAAA
>CM054167.1:33604950-33607450 GCA_028751875.1 Rapana venosa | reverse complement strand
CATATATTATTATTATTATTATTAAAAGATGTGAATATTATCGGTGACGTCAGACCTAAGGCCACTTCCGAAGAATGGAACATACGCCCAAGAAAATGGGGAGGAAGAGTGGAGTGGTTGGGGGGGGGGGGGGGGGCGGTGGAAGATGGATGAGTTTTTCTAAAAATTAAAAATTGTAAAAAAATAAAAAATAAATAATTTGCCTGTAACTCTGGTAATGAACAGATTGATAGACAGGGGAGGGAGGGTGGGTGGGGGGGGGGGAGGGAAGGGTTGAAGGGGGGGGGGGGGGGGGGGGGTAAGGAGTGGACAGGTGATAACTCTTCGTCGTTGGAATTCGCGTTATTTGTTTGGTTGTTGTTTTTCTTCTGTATTTCCCCTGACGTTACATATTGAGACGGCCTTTTCATCGATGTTTGTTGGTGTTGAGAAGATGATGTTGAGGAGGAGGAGGAAGAGGAGTGTGTGTGTGTGTGTGTGTGTGTGTGTGTGTGTGTGTGTGTGTGTGTGTGTGTGTGTGTGTGTGTGTGTGTGTGTGTGTGTGTGTGTGTGTGTGTGTGTGTGACAGACAGACAGACAGACAGACAGAGACAGAGAAAGAGGAGGTGAGATAGAGGGAGGAGTGTGCGTGTGAGAGAGCCAGACAGACAGAGAGAGACAGAGAAAGAGGGGGAGAGACAGAGGGAGGAGTGTGTGTGAGAGACAGATACAGAGGGGGGAGAGAGAGAGACAGAGGGAGTGTGTGAGAGACAGACAGACAGAGACAGAGGGGGAAGAGGCAGAGAAAGAGAGAGAGAGAGGGGGTGGGGTGTATGTGTGAGAGAGAGAGAAAGAGGGGGAAGAGACACAGAGAGACAGAGGGTGTGTGTGAGAGAGAGACAGACAGACAGACAGAGACAGAAGGGGAAGAGAGAGAGAGACACACACACACACACATACAGAGGGGAGAGACAGAGAGAGACAGAGGAAAGAGGAGCAGTGTGTGTGTGTGTGTGTGTGCGTGTGTGTGCGTGTGTGTATGTGTGAGTGAGTCAGAGAGAGAAAGATGGATGGGGAGAGAAAGAGAGAGACAGACAGACAGAGACAGAGAGCTGAACGTTAATTTCAAAAAAACTATTTTCAAGATGGAAAGAAATGTACTCTGTGTCTGTGGTTGACGCTGATTAACGAGATAAAATATTCGCTAGACTGAAGAAGAAGAAGAAGAAGAAGAGAAGAAGAAGAAGAAGAAGAAGAAGAAGAAGAAGAAGAATATGAAGAAGAAGAAGAATATGAAGAAGAAGAAGGAGAAGGAGAAGATGAAGAAGAAGGAGAAGATGAAGAAGAAGGAGAAGATGAAGAAGAAGAAGAAGAAAGAAGAAGAAGAAGAAGAAGAAGAAGAAGAAGAAGAAGAAGAAGAAGAAGAAAAAAAAAAGAAGAAGAAGAATATGAAGAAGAAGAAGAATATGAAGAAGAAGAAGAATATGAAGAAGAAGAAGAATATGAAGAAGGAGAAGGACAAGATGAAGAAGAAGGAGAAGATGAAGAAGAAGGAGAAGATGAAGAAGAAGGAGGAGAAGAAGGAGGAGAAGAAGAAGAAGAACAACAACAACAACAACAACAACAAGGAGGAGGAGGAGGAGGTGAGGAGGAGAAAGAAGAAGAAAGGAGGAAACAACATAAAGAAAGGAAAGAAGAAGGAGGAGGAGGAAGAAGAAGGAAGGAAGGTAGGAAGGAAGGAAGAAAGAAACAAAACAATGGAAAAGAAAAGAAAAGAAAAAAGGAAGGAAGAAAAAGAAAAGAGAAAAGAAAGAAAGAAAGAAGAAGAAGAAGAAAAAGAAGGAAAAAAAAAAGAAGAAGAAGAAACAAGAACAAGAACACCACCAACAACAACAACAACAACAACAAGAAACAACAACAAAACCAGAAACAACAAGAAGAAACAACAGCAAGAAACAAGTCAGTGGAAATTAGCATCCTTGAGTTGCTGCACTGGTGACGGAATGTCTGTATCTTTCCCACCAAGAAGGCTGGTGGGGCTTTGCGCGGTGCATTGGCTGTGCTGCCGTTCTTACGGGATGGCTGATGAAATGAAGTAGCCTCCTTCCTCCTCCCCCCCCCCCCCCCCCCCTCGTTCCTAGGCTAGATTTAGAGAGAAGATAGGTAGGTAGGGAGGAGGGGAGGTAGGTAGGTTGGTTGGTTGGTTGGTTGGTTGGTTGGTTGGTTGATTGATTGATTGATACGTATTTACGTAAGTAGGTAGGTAGATAGACAGGGAGGGAGGGGGGAGGTAGGTAGATAGACAGGGAGGGAGGGAGGTAGGTAGATAGGTAGGTAGGGAGGGAGGGAGGGAGGTAGGTAGGTAGGTAGATAGGTAGGTGGGTAGGTAGATAGGTAGATAGACAGGGAGGGAGGGAGGTAGATAGGTAGATAGATAGATAGATAGATAGATAGATAGATAGATAGATAGATAGATAGATAGATAGATTGTGCGTGGTTGCGCGCGCACGTGTGTGTTGTG
>CM054167.1:33597450-33599950 GCA_028751875.1 Rapana venosa | reverse complement strand
GCGACGTCTTTGACAAGGGGGTTTCTTGCGATAGTACTGAACACGGGAGTTACGGTTCAGCACCGGGTCCGCCATTTCTGTTGACACTGGCTTGTCAGCTGGCTTCATTCGCAAGACGAACACAACACTGCCGCTCTCCCCCGCGACTTTCCAACTCGATACGACGTTGTCGATCAGCAGGGCGTTTAAAGTTGTTATTACAGTAGCTGGAAGGCCAGTAACTGACATTTTGAAGCTAAAATGCAAAAATTTGCAGCAGCTTACTAACAGCACACCCGTTCAGTTCTCGTCCCGTCACGTCGTCCTCCCCGTGATTAGAGAGAGACACAGAGAAAGAGAGACAGACAGACAAAGTGGGAGAAAAAATGGCAGACAAAGAGAGAGAGACAGAGAGGAGACTATTGTATTGTTATTTATTTTATTTATTCTTTTATATCGAGGATAATGAAATAAGCGCTTACGTGCTTTTTTTTACATCCAGTCCCCGTGTGTATGCGGTTGTGTAAATTTTGTCATCTGTTCCCACCGGCACACAATGAGACACAGAGCAGCCTGGAATTTCACGCAGAGAAAACTGCCGCAACTCGAAGTGGTATGAATTTTTTTTAATAAAATAAATAAATAAATAATAAAAACCATAAGCTACAAGCTCCTCGTTGCTATGACTCCAAAATGCTGTTTGTTTCATCATAATAATAATAATAATAATAATGTATGGAATTTATATAGCGCTGAATCTTGTAAACATTTTCAATGTCTATCCCCATGTCTGTCTATCTATCTATCTATCTATCTATCTATAGGTTGATTGTATCTTGATTGCTTTGATTGATTGATTGATTGATTGATTGATTGATTAGTTGGTTGGTTGACTGATTGACTGACTGACTTGACTGGTTGGTTGGTTGGTGACAGATAGATAGATAGATAGACAGACAGACAGATAGATAGATAGATAGATAGATAGACAGACAGACAGACAGACAGACAGACAGACAGATAGATAGATTTAAACCAGCAAAGAGACCTGTGACGCAGACGACAGAAGAATGTCCACCAATCCTGCGACCGTTAGGTGGTAGCAGACGTCGGTCAAAATCTGGCGGTTGTACAATGTCCCAATGCTTGATCAAGCAAAGACGCCCAGGCAATGAAATTAGTTCTTCAAATGACTTGACCCTAGCGAGTGGTCAAGCGACGATCGTTATAATGTCTTGACCGTTCCTGACTGCTATTTCTGTATGCTCGCTGCATAGTGCTCTCCCTTGGCTGTTTCTGTATGCCTGCTGCATAGTGCTGTCCCTTGGCTATTTCTGTATGCCCGCTGCATAGTGCTCTCCCTTGGCTGTTTATGTATGCCTGCTGCATAGTGCTCTCCCTTGGCTGTTTCTGTATGCCTTCTGCATAGTGCTCTCCCTTGGCTGTTATGTATGCCTTCTACGTAGTGCTCTCCCTTAGCCAAGGACATTTTAGTGGCTACACACATGTATTAAAAATTCGCACTTTTCCTTCTGTTTTTTCCATATGACGCTTATATTTATATCACATGTACTAAGGCATCCAGAGAAATAAAACCCACTTTTTGTAAAAGACAAGCCTCTGACTCAAAACTTAGGTGATTTGGCACAAATTTGGTAGGTTTGAATTTTGTATGTGTGTGTATTTTTCAGCAAACACTGTACCCTCTCAACCCTTTGTTGTCTGCTAGCTTCCTTTCTGCAATATGCATGCATGGAGTCAACACTGTAGGAATACAGGCAATCCTCATTTGATGTTTATTAGCTCGTGACTACCTGGTATTGCTTTCTGTACTCGATCCCAAAAACAAGTACACAGTGCGGTTTTTTCATACTTTAAAAATATTTGTGAAAATCACCCCAAATTTTTTTATGACTAGCACTGTACACAAGATACTACATGACCCGTATGCTAATGCAGGAGTGTAACCTGTTTACTCTTTGATTGTTAGTCACCTCTTCTCTTTCCTCTTCTTTTCTCTTTCTTCTTCAGTCTGTATTCTTGTGGTCTACCACTGCTGCCAGCAAAAGATGAAATATATAAAGAGAAGGAAAATATATTAAAATAATAATGGTTGCAAAATGTATATGAAAATAAGTGGCTAATGAGTCTTTGTGCCTTATGTTCTTTAGGAATCCTTTTTCCTATCAAAAGAATGCAAGGGAGATCATAAAGTCTGTATCCAGCCAATGGGTCTGTTTTAGCTGGATAGCAATGTTAACCCCGAACATTGTCAGACACATTTGAGTGTTGACACAAGCAGAAGAAGTTGAAAGTAAATGGCCTTTACTTGGATCTCAGAAGAGATGCTATTCCCCACTTGACCAATCATATAATTATTGAGAAAATATAGTGAGGAAAAAGCCAGTGCAGGTAACCAAAAAAAGATTATGAATACGTCATGGTAGTCCTTCGGATGAGACATTAATCCGAGGCCCCGTGTGCGAACGCACGCAGAACATCTTGCGCACACGTTAAATCC
>CM054167.1:33539950-33592450 GCA_028751875.1 Rapana venosa | reverse complement strand
TATCAAACGATCTTGAAATGATCTTCTTCGTCGTCGTCGTCGTTGTTGTCTTCAAACGGTCAAACAGCAACTATTGTTGTCTGTCTCTTCTTCTTCTCTCGTTCGCTTTTGTTTTTTTACACCATCAGATGTGTTTGAAAGAAATAGTGGCATACGTGTCCTTTCCAGCTCCTCTCGTGAGCTGTACAGCTTAGTTTGCTGGGTTATCTCTCCGTCAGCCACACAATAATCTTCCTCACTTTGTTGTCTGTCATATGAGCGAAAATGCGTTTCGCTACCGTAAATTAAGCGCCTGACATGTCAGGCCCAGCGCATCTGACTGGGAGAATTGTTATCTTTGACTATTTTCTAGGTAAAAAAAGCAGAAGAATGGACCAAAAATGGCAGAAAATAGACAGACAAGAAGGATGTGGTGACAGAAAGAAAAGGAAACGAGGCAGAAACAAAGAGAGGGATAGAAAAGAGGGAGTTCCTTTCACAGAATTTCCAGAAGGCGGCGATGTTATTTATACTGACACGTCAACAACACCTGCCAGTTTGTTCAGAACAGTCAGGAGGTATGAAGATTTATCTCAGACATAAAGTTCTGTTTTTGTTGATTTTTTTGGTCTAAACTGTCCGGGGTGTAAAATTAAGCCAGGGGGGGGGGGTTGATTTTGGTGTGCACCGACACTGGTTGTACAGGAAAAGAACAGGCCGGTGTAAACCTTGACGTCCCGCTGAGGGTGCAGAGGTGTTCTTGTTTTGGTGCCTACCCCACGAAATAATACATCCGGATTCTCTCTCTCTCTCTCTCTCTCTCTCTCTCTCTCTGTATACACCAGTGGAAGATGAAGTTCATTTTGTGTTGTGCTGTCCAGTATTAGATGATGTTAGACAGAATTACATTCCCGTAAAACATAGTAGACAGCCTTATTTATTTAGATTCTGTCTACTCATGGTATCTAGTCACCCTGAGGTTGTGCGCAGCCTTGCTTTATATTTGTGTAAAGCCTTTAGAGATATCTTGGTTTCTTAAGTCATATTTTTGGTAACTGATTTTTGTTGTGGTGGTTGTGGTTATACAATAACATTTTGGGGGAGGGGGGGGGGGGGGGTGCTTTTCCTCATGCTTCTCACTAAAACTCTAAGCAGTTCGGCAACCCCCCCCCCCCCCTTCATGTATGGGCCAATGGCCTTGTTGTGAATAAATCTTTGAGTTCTCTCTCTCTTCTCTCTCTCTCTCTCTCTCTCTCTCTTTCTCTCCTCTTTCTCTCTCTCTCTCTCTCTCTCTCTCTCTCTGTATTGTTTTCTATGCTATTCTATGTCATAAAAAATGCATATTTTTCCCTTTTTTGTTCAAGGGCTGGATGTTAAAAAAGCATGTACTGCTTAATCTATTACCCTCAGAAAAATAAAAATTGTTCAAAATTGTTCTCTCTCTCTTATCTCGTGATAAGGATGGGGACTGGATGTTAAAAAGAAGCACATGAGTGCGTATTTATTATCCTCGGAATAATTTGATTGATTGATTGACTCTCTCTCTCTCTCTCTCTCTCTCTTATAGTTTATACTTTTTCCTTTTTCGAGGGCTGGATGAAAAAAAAGTCATTTTACTTAATCTGTTATCGTATTTCTCTCTCTCTCTCTCTCTCTCTCTCTCTACTCTCTCTCTCTCTCTCTCTCTCTCTACTCTCTCTCTCTCTCTCTCTCTCTCTCATGCGCCGCGTGTGTGTGTGTGTTGTGTGTGTGTGTGTGTGTGTGTGGACGCATGTGTATATGTGTGTATGCATGTATATGTGTTGAAAGTGCACCATAAACTTGTGTGTATGCACAGCATGGTGCGTGCATGAGTGGATATGCACATGTGTGTGTGAATACATGCATGAATGTCAGACTCATGTGGGCAGTACCCGCTTATTGTATGCACAAACCAACTAACTGTATGAAAACATTATTACCACAAAAAAGCTTACACATTTGCTCACTTTCACATAAACTTCAAACCTTCACACAAACTTCACACACCACAAAAACCCCATGTTTTTTCCAATTTTTATTTGTCAATATTTATCAAGATTTTTTTACAACAAATGTGTTTACAAGTTTTTCTGTCATCCAAGGTAAAACGTAAGACCATCAACAACAAACGAGATAAAACACCACATATCGTAAAACGCCAACCCTCAGCCTATAACAACAGGCTCTACGATAAATAACACTAACCACACACACACACACACTCACACAAACCACCACACAAACACTCACCCTCACAACAAACGTACGTGAACGGGAATGTATCGTTCTTGCATCAATAAAACCATCTTTTAGGGGAAAAATGAGAAAATACACTCTGCACTGAAGACATCTTCTTCTCCTTCTTCTTCAAACACTCAGACAGCAACTACTGTTTTCTGTCATATGAGCGAAAATGTGTTACACGCGCTGCCGTTAAGCACCTGACCTGTCAGGCCCAGCACATTGAACTTCGGCATATCTGAAGACAAGATTTATACATTTCTTACAATATTTACAATGAAAACTGCCAAGTATTACGCTTTGTATGAATTGATACACGTATGTCTTGCAAATACGTCTGTTGAAGGATGACTGTCATGTTATGTTTCAGACTGAGAATGACGATGAAACCGATTCAACCACAAATGCAGTGAGTATTTTTTTTCTCCTTCAGTTTTTGTATGATTCTCTGTCTTTGTGGTCCAAAAATTTTTTTTTAAATAATTTAACTTTTTTTCTCTCTCTGTCTCTCTCTCTCTCTTCTTCAATCATGCATTAAAATAAATGTGAGTGATGTAAAAAATGAATTTCACAGATATTATGCTGTCTTTTAGCATCAGATCTTTCAACCCGATGAAAATGATAAAGTTTTCGTTGATCATTGACCAAAAATTTTCCAACGGTTCTCAGTTTCATGAAAGTAATGTTGTAGTATGACAATGCCAAAAAATTTTTTTTTAATTTCAGAAAATTATTTTTTTTTGAAATTCTTGCACCTTTTACATCCATAACGAATTTTTTTCAATATATTATCTGTCACATAAAAAATCTTGGCACAAAATTGTGGTAAAAAAAAAAATCACAATGTAGAAAAAGAAACTACCATCACCCATGTAGTAAAAACATTTTCAGTTACAAAATCTGCAAAGAAAACAAAAAACAACAACAAAAACAAAACAACCCCACATCGCATCAACACTGTTCCAAAAAATAAATTTAAAAAGAACAAGAGGAAAAAAATAAATATCAAACACGATAATAAACCGACATCATTTACAAGGACACTTTAAAGGACGCGTCAGAAATCCCAAAAGATGAATATAAACGGACAAGGCCAGTCTATGTACACACACACACACACAGTGAAGTCAGACTTGCAGAAACCTTCACATTGGACAGAAATGACACTGGGGACCAGGTAACTCCCATGGGGTTGACAGGTAAGAGATGTCTATGGGGACCATCACACAAACACTGAACCATCCTGTGGTACTGTCCACATAATATTATACATGTTTCATCAATAATCCAGGAATAACACAGACAGACAGACAGACAGACAGACAGAGCTAGAGAGAGAGACGGGCAGACAGACAGAGCTAGAAACAGACAGATAGAGAGATGGACAGACACAGGCAGATATAGTGAGAGAGACAGAAAGGCAGAAAGATAAGAGCTAGAGAGAAAGAGACAGAGACAGACAGAAAGATCTAGCGAGACAGACAGACAAACACACACACATGTGCTAAAATCGATCTCCACTCTCGCAGTTTAAAAAACAGCGCGATCATCATCAACAAAACTGATTCTTTCATTAAAAGAGAATACGACAACCACCTTGCACTCACACTTGAACTCCGTAACAACATTCCGTTACACTATGGCCCCATTTACACGTGCGCACACAACATTTGCTTGACACTACTCTTAGAAACGGTCTACTACTATTTACAAAGATAACAGTAACATGCAGACTCGCAAGAAAACATATTACACAATATAAAATCCTCAATGCAGTAATGAGTACAATAACAATAAATGATGTTTTTTTTTTTTTTTTGGTGGTACAAGCCAAACTGTATTCAAAATATAACCATCAAATATTAAGACAACGAACAATAAAAAGGAAATAACCAAGATAAACTTGGATGAAAATGAACAAAGCTTGAAAATTTGCTTTGGAAATAACTAATGCATGCCAGTTCCAAACAATTCGGTTGACCAGGCACGTATTTTTACACATGCATATGCGTATGTAAGTCAGTCTGGACATATTATCAAGGTAACAGTTACACACACACACACATACACCCTCAAAGTGACAGAAAACAAAACACAAATGTCACAATCACACATATACATCACATACATACAAATAACACACACATACATAACATACATACAAATAACACACACATACATAACATACATACAAAATAACACACACATATTATATACATACAAATAACACACACATATACGAAAACATACATACAAATAACACACACACATACATAACATACATACAAATAACACACACAAATAACACATACATACATAAACAACCAATCACAATAAATAATATCACAAAATCGTCCAAATGGGAAAATTTTCCATTTATTTTGGGAAGGGGGGTGGGGGGTTGTAATGAAACTCTCTCCCTTTTTCTAGTAAGACTGGGCTCTTGAGATAGATACATACACTCCACTGTTATACTGTCATAGGTGACCCTCCGTCAAAATGAGTCGCATTACACCTGAACCCATTTTTCTGCTACGAGTCATTTTAGGCAGGTGGGGGGTCAGGTTATCGATTTTGATTGATTGATTATAAGCTTTCTTCTGCCTTGTCCTGAAGTATCAAGGCGTAATTTAGGTTCTTTCGGCTTTAAAGACGCGTTTTAATACTCTACCCCTCATCCATTTTCACAATACAAAATCCGTCAATTTCTCATTTTGCACTTGTAAGGTTAAGAAATCACCTTATTTTCACAAATCAAATTCTTGCAGCTTTTGCACTTGTAAGGCTAAGAAACCATCTTTTTGTCACAAATCCATGATTTCTTGAAGCCTTTTGCACTTGTAAGGCTAAGAAATCATCATATTTTCACACATCCATTTCCTCAAGCCTTTTGCACTTGTAAGGCTAAGAAACCATCTTTTTTGTCACAAATCCATCTTTTTGAAGCCTTTTGCACTTGTAAGGCTAAGAAATCATCATATTTTCACACATCCATTTCCTCAAGCCTTTTGCACTTGTAAGGCTTAGAGACCATCTATTTTCTCAAATCCACTTTTTGAAGCCTTTTGCACTGTAAGGTCTAAGAAATCATCATATTTTCACAAATCTATTTCTCCAAGTCCTTGAACTTTGAGGCTAAGAAATCATCTTCTTTTCACAAATCCATTTCTTCAAGCCTCTTGCACTTGTAAGGGTAAGAAAACATCTTTTCACAAATCACTAATTCCACAAACTACATCAACACAACACAATCTTTCACATCGTCAAAACCCATGCTCCAAATCCCTGACCCCAATCTTATCAATCCGTTTGCAGGCTTTGACTGGAACAAAATCGCTATGTTTGTGGCCATATAGTTCTTTTTCAAACTGTTTATTAACTCTTTGGTGAAGATGTTTTTGAGCTACCAACTGAATACAAGGTTGGCCAATTTTCAGTTTTGCATTTTCACTTTTTCCTACGGTTTCAAGGCAAAATGAAATATTCAATTCACACACCACCACATACCCGCACTTCACTTGATTCTGACCAGTCATCTGAGACTTCAATTATCATAAACTCACTCATTCTCTTTTGACAATTTTTTTTTCTTTTTTGCATGAAGATGAATGACCATTTTTTTTATACTGAATAGCATCTCAAGGCACGGGTCAAATAATGAAAACTATTGACGAACGAACAACTCTACTTAACATAAACAGAGGCAAAAACATGTTTCATCTCTTCACAGAAACAGACCCAAACATGTATACATGTTGTTTCAACACTTGACATAAAACAGATGCAAAAACACGTTTCATCTCTTCACAGAAACAGACCCAAACATGTATACATGTTTCAACACGTGACATAAAACAAGCGCAAAAACACGTTTCATCTCTTCACAGAAATAGAACCCAAACACATACACAGTTTCCAACTTAACATAAAACAGAGGCAAAAGCATATTCCATTTCTTGACATTTAACAGAGGCAAAAGCACTTTTTTTTTTCAAGTTCACCGACAGATTGGAATAAAATTACAAAAGAAGAAAAAAAGGTGCAGTTGAACATGTGAACGATCTGATGCAAGTCTCACGCCCAAATTTTTTCCCAACGTATGTCAGATCTGATCAAGTTCTTCACACATGCGTAGCTCAACAACAACAACAAAAGTTTCTGTCTTCTGATGGTGACAGATTGCCTGCTAAGACTATGATTTCACGCACAAAACGAAAAAAACTCAACTACAGTCTTCCAAATATGAGGAGGTTGCCTGCCTGTTTACACACAACGCATGCATGCAGACACGCACGCGTGCACACACACACACATGGGCACGCATGCATGCAGGCACACACGTGTATGCACACACACACACAAAACACCCTGACTTTGGCATCTGCACACATTACAACAACAACAACAACAAAGTTCAATACGATCACAACGCTAAGGACTCTGAACAACCACACACATATCACTGAACAACACACACATCACTGAACAACGCACACATATCACTGCCGTGTAACAACAGAAACAACCACAGACATAATTATGACTTTGCCAAACAAAACACCAGCACTCACAAACACATTATTAGCTGCCTCAAGTTGCAAATAAAACCAAAAGATCTGTCTTTTTTTCCCTGTCTCTCATAGAAAAATAAAATCCATCAAATTTCCTCAAAACCACTGACTGTGAAATACAGCGATGAATGTCTTTTTTTTTTCGACTGGTGACTGGTTCAATTAAGGACTAGCTTTGATGACGAAGATGACAACGACGACGATGATATGGTGATGACGATTTTACTACTGATAGTCTACCACCGACTGTGGAAAAAATCACAACCAACTCTGTGTGACCTGTCTGAATATTTTATCAAGTGTGAGTTGACGAGACTTGCCGGTTCAAAAATTTTGAGGACCTTACGTAACCTTTGTTTTTTCATTATGAAGAGTTATGTGACTTATTTCTCTATCCATTATTTAATCGATTTGTTGTTTTGTTATTTCTCGGCTAGATCTCAGAAGTTCATCAATGGTGACATTTTGCGTACATAACCACTTACCTATCATTGAGGTATCCGCATACCAGCTTCAGAGATAGGTCTAAACACGACACCAGAGTGTCACCCACTCCTCATGGCGTGCAATGGCCTACTCTGCTAAAAAGGCGAAACGTGTGTGCAAAGATGTCCCTTCTCACACCCTTCCCCATTCTTTAGACAAAAAAAAACAAAAAAAAAAAACAAACTCAAAGCCAAAAGAATGCCAAAGAGAAAAGGGCCGACTGATAGAACCTTGACATGGATTTAAGACAAAGGGGAGGATGGGGGTGGAATACAGAAGGGGGGGGAAATAAGGTTCTAAGTAATGTATCATGGCATAATTTCACTCTATCATGACATAATTTCAATCTATCATGACATAATAATTTCAGTCTATCATGACATAATTTCAATCTATCATGACACAATTTCAATCTATCATGACATAATTTCCCCCCCCCTCCCTCCTCAACCTTACCCCTTACTCCCCCCACACTCACCTCCCTTTCTTTCTTTTTTTTTGTTCCCCATTTTCTTTTCATTTTTGGGGGGTTGGGGCTTTTTTTTTTTTTTGGAGGGGGGGGGGGGGGGGGGGGGGGGGTACTTGTTGTTAGTCAGTCACATCTCCAAGGTTCAGTAATGTTGAGATTTTTTGCGTATGCGAATGTTTCCGCCTATTTATTTATTTTATTTATTTATTTATTCTTTTATATCGAGGATAATGGAATAGGCACTCGTGTGCTTTTTTACATCCAGTCCCCGTGTGTATGCCAATCATTAAGGCAGCCGCATTCTGACTTCAGGGATGACGTCTGAACATACTAGCGTGCACGTGCTTTTTTTTTTTTTTTTTGCTTTTTAAAAAAAAAATTTGTCATCTGTTCCTACCGGCACGCGATGACCTACTCTTCTGAAAATCGAGAACAGGTTTTTAACGTGTGCGCAAGATGTTCCAAGAGCATTTGCACATGGATACCACTGTATGCAGTCTCGTCCAAAGAACTTTTCGGGGGGAGAGTGGAGTTGGTTGGTACTGATGATGTTGACTCCAGAAGAAAAAAAATCCCTATTGAACGGGGGTGCCTCAGTGATGGTTTGAACCTGGGGTGTGAGATAACGACCACTAGGCTACCCTCCCCCTCCCCTCCACCCCTACCCACCCACCCATCCACCTTCCCACCCACCCATCCTTTATTTTTTTCCGTTTTCTTTACTTTCTTTGGTTTTGGTATGAATTTGTTCAGCTGCCTTTTTCTGCTCACTCAAGTGTTCATCTTCCACGCCTAACTACGCTACACTACGCTATGCTATGATCCACTTCTTAACACTATTTGTCTTCAGCTACAGTGGCACAACAAACGTATTGAAATTTGAGCAAACCTGTGTTACACTGGATCCGTAACTGGATATTATTACTTAACTGTGGTGCAACGTTTTCACACTAAGCATATTTTATAACCTTCAAACAGCTGCCAGAATGAGATTTTAACGTACAAAAGTGTTCTAACATTTGAAAGTACACAATCTGTACTTGGCTTTTTTTACACAAAATTTAGAAAACTTTTTAAAGCAACTTAAGGTTAAAAAAAAATAAATAAATATAAAAAAAATTAAAGGACAGGCTTTTTAAAGATTTAACAACAAAAAAGGCAGATCCTAATTTTTCAAAACTGCACATTTTACTCATTTTTGTGTTACTTTTGTTTCTGTGGCTTCAGGTCCTGATGTTTATAGCCCCCCCCCCCCAACCACAGAGGACATATATGGGTTTATATCTCATGAAGAAATGATTGTGCTTCCATACACTGATTAAAACAGAAAGATTATATAGTCTTTTGTTAATTTGTTAAGTCTTCATTTGTAGAACTAACAATATGCTGACCTTTCAGGATATATAATATTCACACAACTGAGCATTTACCATGTGAAATCATTAAGATGATGTAATTTCTGGTAAGTCATACATAAAAATGTACTTTGTGAAAAGATGTACATCAAAATTATCATGATACATACACCTGTGAGAAGTTGTAGATAAAAACATAATCAGGGTACACTCATGCTGTCTCCATGTCTTCGCGTTTACATTATACGTTAACTTTATTCCCTACCACGATTTTCCTCCTCTTTCAAAATAAACTTTTTCTTTGGTAACAAAAATAACAATAAGCACTCGTGCCGTTTGAGAACCTTTGACTATAGTTAGCACTGCGGTAAAGCCCTTCCTCTTGCTCTTTCATTACACTAACAGTACTATCACAATCCATTTTTCTGTTCACATATTCCTCTTGTTGCTCATCCATCACACTAACAGTGCTCTGTCTATCACAATCCATTTTCTTTTCACATCTTCTTCTTCTTCGGTCTTCTGCGTTCCCTGGCTATGCTAAATTTTTAATCCGGTCTGGGTGGCAAAGTCTGCAGTCTGTCACAGAGATCCCTGCAGTCTCCCTAGTTTTTCACAGAGCTCCACTGGGCTGGGCCATGTCTGGCGTTTCAGAGTGATATATTCTAACACTCTCTTTGTGAGAAAAAGCCAAGTCCTGACTTCTTCTACCAATAGGAAATATAGCATATCTGCTGTCATGTCCAAGTTTATCATCTGTTTCCCCTCTGTTCGTAAGGACTTGTGGCCTTAAGCGAATAAAACGTCTGATGTTTGAAGTTTCAAGTCTTCTCCTCTCTTTCCTTTGCGTTCACATGTAACGTTCTAACAGCATTGCGTGTTCGACAACCTGGTTTTATCACTCAAAATATAGCCTTAGAGCATGCAATCTAGCTACCGCTTCAACATTCATTCAATCCCTTTTTTTTTCATTTTGTTAAATCCAGATCATCAGTGCACATCAGTTTGAGCTTTCTACATCATGTTTTTTTATCTGTCTTATTTTGCAGATTCGTGAAACCATTGAGCATCCAGACTTTTTGGGGGGCTTATTTTTGGATGGGCACCCCTGAAAGACGTCTGCATATGACTGCTTCTACTTCCATTGTCAGAGGTAGGTATGTACTTCGGCATTCTTTTCTTTTACATCGCTCTGTAACCCTGTTCTAATCACGTCAAGTCGCCATGTTGTTTGTGAAAAATCACCTGAATAGCTTTTTTTTCATGAGAGAAAAAAATGGATGTGTGATTCAGTCTATTCTCTGGGCATCTGTACTACTGTCTACCAGGCATCTCAGACCTAATAGCATGCTAAGACTATAGAGACAGGTTTTTTTACAGTTTTTTTTCTCTCTCTTTTTTTTAAATCTCTGAACATTCTAAGTGAACAGGGTGACTTTAGAGACAGTATTTTCTCTCTCTCTCTTTTTTATTAAATCTCTGAATTTGCTTCTAATTCATTGTAAGTGAACGGGTGTCTTCTATTTGTCATCATCATCATCATTAGCCATTACACCCAGCGGTGTGTAGGGCAGCAACAAAGCGCTTCCACTCCTGCCTATCCTGGGCCAACCTAGTCACTGATCCCCAAGAGTGCTGCATGGCCTTCATCTCACTTTCTACAGTTCTCCTCCACATTGCTTTTGGTCTTCCTTTCTTTCTCCTTCCTTCTGGGGTCCAGTGCAATGCTGTTCTTGTGATTGACTGTGGGTCACTTCGGAGGATGTGCCCAATCCACTTCCACAGTCGTCTGGTGATGATGGTTCCCATATCTTCTTGCCTGCATCTCCGTAGTAGGTCTTCATTGGAGATCTTCTCTGGCCAAAAGATCCGGAGGATCGAAGTTTGGTAGGATCCACTTCCGTCATCCTCCAGCACTCAGAACCGTACAGGAGCGTAGACACAACACAGCTCTGGTATAGCTTCAGCTTGGTGTTGGTGCTGTACTGAGTTGATCTCCAGATATTGTTCATCTCCCTAAACACATTCCTGGCCTTGCCCAGTCTGTTGTGGATGTCTTCTTTTGTGCCGCCCTCTGGTTTGATGCTGCTGCCAAGGTGTGAGAACTTGTCTGACTGGCGCAGGTCAGTTCCATTCACTTTCACAGGGGCTGGTGTGTTCACATTGAGCGACATTGTCTCTATTTGTACTGAGATTTTACTGAAAAGGGGGGGAAGAGTTTAGTTATACATGCCCACTCTCCTTCCTTCCTCCCACCCCCCTCCCCCATCCCAAATGCAAACACATAGAAGCTGATTCTCTCTATCACAGACATCTACCTACCTACCCACACACACACAAAGATTAAGGTACCATCTGTGTTCAAAAAGGCCTCTGGTAAGAAAGACTGCATATTAAACAGTCGCATCACATGGACACAACCTGAAACATACAAAACTCTCTCCCCTATCCTGTAGGGCACCACTGAAAATTCTGCAACCAGCTTACACAATACGCGAATCATAAAACCGCTACGAAGTATTCCACATTTCCCCATGAATCATAATGACATTCATTTTATACCAGCCAGGGTTGACCTTAAAACGAGGGCATGAAGGACAAATACCGACACACTTAACTATCTTACTGTGCTTATACAAACTTGTCAATTCTATTGACAATTTTTTTTTTAATAATTGCTAAACAGTTAACGCTTTTTTTTTTTTTTTTGGGGGGGGGGGGGGGGGGTCAATTCTATCGACAAAAAAAAAGAGAAAACAGCTAAACAAATTCATTTTAAACTACAATTTGAAAAAAGTCAAACTAAACTGTTTCTGAAGATGGTAATGAAATGTGTAAAGAAGTTTTTATGATATATATACATCGATATCCACTAACTTCACAGTCAAGTATTGCGCAACAAAATTCAACCTAAAACATTCACAACCTCCCACACCCCATCCCTCCCCAGCCCATTTCCAAAACCCCAACAAACAAAAACAATAATATGAGCCAGCACTTGTTGTGGTCCCAGAATCGAAGAATGCATTCATGCAAAAAATGCGCAGACATTTGGAAGCAAACTGAGCATTAGAACTTTTGTGTGTGTGTGTAAAATGACAGCAAACACAGAACTAAAAAACGGTATATTTGACTCGCTAATGACTCCGGTATGTCTTCTTCAGTATTATCTAAAAGCATACGTTAGAATTCTAAGAACACTGAATAACGAGTTTGCTCTCATGTGCTAATCTCCACAACAGCGCTTACACCACTTGTTTGTAACAGTGTTAAAGACGAAGGCTGATCCTGGAGCCAAAACTCAAGTCAGGGCTGGCCAAGGTAGGAAGGATCCTTATTGCCTCAAATGCTTTCAAGGAAAGATTTGATCTTCTGGTGATTTCTCACTTTCTAGTGGGTTTTTTATATCTTGGAAAAATCATTAACATTGTAACTGGTTACTTGTTTTTCTCCACTACAACTTTCTCAAGTGTATACTGTTTCACTTCATCTGGACATGTGTTTCATTTTCTTTTGTCTCAGTCATTGCTCGATCTTTCTTCTGCTTCTTCTCTCGATTACTTTTTACACCGTCAGATGTGTTTGGGAGAAATAGTGGCAAGTCCTTTCCAGCTCCTCTCGTGGGCCGTACAGCTTGGTGTGCAGGGTTATCTCCGTCAGCCACACAGTAATTTTCCTCAGGTCACTGCTGTATAGCGTGCACCTCTGAAGGATGTGCTCGCCAGTCTGGTTTTCTTTACCACAGGGGAGAGGGAACGAGTTTCAGCTTTGTGGACATGTGGTGATTTAGCCTGTCGTGCCCAGTGCGGAGTCTTAGAATGATGACCTGTTCTTCTCTTTTGAGATGGTGGTAGTCGACCTTCTCTACTCAGGGTCAGACCATTGATTTGATGACTGTCTTACTCAATTTTGGACTACAGGTCTTCCACTTTCACCTCTTGTCTCTCAGTGAATGATATATTTCCAGCATTTTCCATCATTTTAAACACAATCTGGGGGAGGGGAAGAGAGAGCATTACTCAACCCATCAGGCTGCCTGTTGTTTGCTTGCCTGAAATTCTAACAAAGAACATGAGAGCAATTTCGTTTTCGTTTTATTTTAAAAATTCAAACGAAGCACTTGAGAGCAATTGTGTTTCGCTTTATTTTTAAAACTCAAACGAAGCACATGAGAGCAATTTCATTTCGTTATTTTTAAAACTCAAACGAAGCACATGAGAGCAGTTTCGTTTCGCTTTATTTTTAAAACTCAAATGAAGCACATGAGAGCAAGTTTCGTTTCGTTTTATTTTTAAAACTCAAACAACGCACATGATGAGAGCAAGTTTTGTTTCGTTCTTAAAATTCAGACTAAAAACATGGACAGTCAACATCCCACAGCGCAATTTTTTTTTCCCTCCCTCTCCGCATCAAACCAAGGACGCTAATGTATTACACGTAAACATAAAGTCACACTTAGGCTTCGACACAAAATCAATCCCCCCTCCACCCCGTCCCCCTTCACTCTTCTCACTTATTCCTCCTTTTCGGCCGGAGACCAAGTTTCTGGCCGACAGATTTGAAGTCCCTGGACGGGGCCTCAAAAGCCGAGTCTTTCACAGCCTCTCCTGCCCTGCCACTGCGTCTTGTTGGTGCTGTTCCTCCTCTGCACCGTCTGGTTGCCACGGTAACGGGGGGGCTCCGCAGGGGGTGCGGTGTGGTTGGCGTACTGAGAAGTGTCAAACTGAGGCTCCTCCTCTTCCTCCTCCTCCTGTTTTTGGTGGTGATGGTGTTGTTGCTGTTGTTGCTGTTGTTGTTGTTGTTGCTGTTGTTGGGGGTGAGGGAAGGCGGATTTTTTTACGTGGATGAGGTGGGTGTTGAGGATCTCGCAGTCGATCTGCATCATGCCCACGCTGCCCTCTGGTGGCTGCATGGTGTCTGTGGAAAGAGAAGCTTCCGGTTATTTTATTTTATTTTTATTTTATTTTATTTTATTTTTATTTTTATTTTTATATTTTATTGTTGAGGATAATGGGAATAAGCACTCGTGTGCTTTTTTTTTTTTTTTTTACATCCAATCCCTGTGTTTTGTAAATTTTGTCATCCATTCCCACGGCACACAATGGCTTACTCCTCTCAAAAGAAGGGATTTAACTTAAGCGCAAGATGTTCTGCGTGCGTTCACACATGAGACCTCGGTTTATAGTCTCATCCGAAGGACTTCTGGGGAGTGGAGTCCGCTTTGATGTTAACTCCAAGAGGAAAACTCCTCTTGATCAAGATTTGAACCTGGGTCAGCAAATCACGAGCACATCATTCATAACCACAATCTGATGATGACCCGGGTTTGATTCCCGTTCAAGGGGATATTTTCCCTGGAGTTAACATCAGTGCAGACTCCACTCTCCCCAAAAGTCCTTCAGATGAGACTATAAACCAAGGACCTGTGTGCGAACGCACACAGAACATCTTGCGCACACGTTAAATCCTGTTCTGCTTTTCATAAGAGACCATTGTGTGCTGGTGGGAACAGATGACAGAATTTACAAAACAGCACACACGTCGGGACTGGATGTAAAATAGCACATGCGTGTGAATGCATATGTGTGTATGTATGAGCATGAGCGTGTGTATGTATGTGTCAACACACATGAGCGTGCGCACACACACACACGCACACATGACAGTGCATGCACACGCATATGCATGCATGCAAACACATACACACATATGCATACACATGCGTGCGCATGTGAACATAGTCTGCATGTGCATGCATTTGTGTTTGTGTGCGTGCATGTGTGTGTACGTGCACTCACATGCGTTGTGCAACCCATCGACCACGCATGTGTGTGGGTGTGCTTCACACACACGCATGTGGGTGTGCACACACACAAATATACATGTGCACACCTCTGCGTGTAAGTGCATGTGTGCGCGTGCATGTGTGTGTGCACTCGTACACGTGCAGACACACGCGCACAAGCCTTTGCATGTGTGCCAGAGCCTTTGCATGTGTGCCAGTGCGCGAGTGGTAGCGCATGTGTCTGCATGTGTGTGTATGCGCGCACGTGTTTGTGTGTGTGTGTCTGCGTGTGTGAGTGCGCGTGAATGTGCATGCACACACATGCACGCTCGCCCACACACACACGCATGCACACACACACACGCATGCAGACACACACGTGAGCACACGCGTGCGCATGTATGTGTCTGCGTGTGTGTGTGTGTGTGTGTGTCTGCGTGGGTGTGCGTGCGAGTGTGTGTCTGTTGTCTGTCTGTGTTGTGTGTGTCTGCTGTGTGTGGTGTGTGTGTCGTCTGCTGTGGTGTGTGTGTCTGCGGGTGTGGTGCGTGTCTGTGCGTGTGTGTGTGTGTCTGCGTGTGTGTGTGTCTGTCTGTCTGTGTGTGTGTCTGTCTGCATGTGTGTGTGTGTGTCTGCAGTGTGTGTGTGTGTGTGTGTTGCGTTGTGTGTGTTGCGTGTGTGTTTGCATGTGTGTGTGTGTGTGCGTGTGTGTGTTCTGCGTTGTGGTGTGTGTTGGTCTGTGTGTGTGTGTTGCGCGTGTGTGTGTCTGTGTGTGTGTGTGTTGGTGTGTCTGCGCGTGTGTGTGTGCGTGTCTGGTGGTTGTGTCTCTGTGTGTGTCTGCAGTGTGCGTGTGTTGCTGTGTTTGTGTGTGTGCTGTTACATGCAAACACACGCACTCACACACGCAGACGCACTCACACACGCGACACACACACAAACATACACATGCGCGCAAGACACACACACACACAAGCAGACACACATGCAGACACACAGACACACATGCAGACACACCACACACGCAGACACACACACACAGCAGACACACACACACGCAGAGACACACACACACACACACACACACGCAGAGACACACACAACACACGCAGAGACACACACACACACACGCACAGACGCACACACACACAGACACACACACACACACACGCAGACACACAGACACACACACACACACACGCAGACACACAGACACACACACGCAGACACACAGACACACACACACGCAGACACGCAGACAGACAGACACACACAGACACAACACACGCAGACACACGCATACAGACAGACACACACAACACACGCAGAGACAGACACACACACACGCAGACACACACACACATGCAGACACACACACACACACACCACAGAGACACACACACACAGCAGACACAGACACACACAGACCAACACACACATGCGTCTGCGTGTCTGCTAGTGTGTGTCTGCGTGTGTGTGTCTGCGTGTGTGTGTGTGCCTGCATGTGTGTGTGTGTGTGTGTGCCTGCATGTGTGTGTGTGTGTGTGTGCCTGCATGTGTGTGTGTGTGTGCCTGCATGTGTGTGTGTGTGTGTGTGTGTGTGTGTGTGTGCCTGCATGTGTGTGTGTGTGCCTGCATGTGTGTGTGTGTGTGCCTGCATGTGTGTGTGTGTGTGTGTGTGCCTGCATGTGTGTGTGTGTGTGCCTGCATGTGTGTGTGTGTGTGTGTGTCTGCGTGTGTGTGTGTGTGTGTGCCTGTGTGTGTGTGTGCCTGCGTGTGTGTGTGTGTGTGTGTCTCTGCGTGTGTGTGTGTTCGCGTGTGTGTGTGTCTGCATGTGTAAGTGTCTGTCTGCATGTGTGGGTGGTGTCTGCGTGTGTGTCTGGTGTGTCTGTGTGTGTGTCTGGTGTGTCTGTGTGTGTGTGTGTCTGCGTGTCTGTCTGCGTGTCTGTCTGCGTGTCTGTGTGTGTGTGTGCGTGTCTGCGTGTCTCTGTGTGTGTGTGTGTGTGTGAGTGCATGTGTTTGTGTGTGTGTCTGCGTGCGTGTGTGTGCGTGCATGCGTGCCTGTGTGTGCGTGTGTGTCTGCGTGCTGCGTGTGTGTGTGTCTGTGTGTGTGTCTGCGTGTGTGGTCTGCGTGGTGCGTGTGTGTGTGTGTCTGTCTGTGTGCGTGCGTGTGTGTGTCTGTGTGCATGTGTCTGCACGTGTGTACGCGTGTGCAAGCGTGTGTGTGTGTGTGTGTGCATGCATGTGTGTACATGCAAACACACACATTCACACACACACATGCGTATACACACGCACACATGCACGCACACACAGACACACACACAAAACCACACACACGTGCGCACAGACACACACACGCAGACACACACGCAGACAGCACACACACACAACACACACACCACACACACACGCAGAACACACACACACACGCAGCACACACACACAGACACACACACACGCAGCACACACACAACACACAAACACAACGCAGCACACACAACACACACACACATCAGACACACACACACAGCAGACACACACACACCAGACACACACACACAGACACACACACACGCAACACACAAGCAGACACCACACACACGCACACACACACACGCAGACACACACACACACGACACACACAGCAGCACACACACACACACACAAACGCAGACACACACACACACGAACACACACAGCAGACCAACACCAGACACACCAACACAGCACACACGCAGACACCCACACACCAGACACGCACACGACACACGCACACACACAGACACACACACGCAGACACACACAGCACACACGCAGACACACAACACCACACGCCACGACACACACAAAACGCGAGCACAACAGCAGACACCACAACACAGACACACACACACGCACCACACGCAGACCACAACACGCACGCAGCAGACACACGCAGCACACACACACGCAGACCACACACACACACCGACCACAGAACACCACACACACGCAGACACACCACACACGCAGGACCACACACACCGCAGACACACACACACGCAGACACGCGCAGAACACACACACACGCGCGCAGACAGACAACACACACGCAGACACACACACACACACATGCAGCAGACACACACGCAAAACCACACACACACGCAGACACACACACACAGACACACACACACACGCAGAACACACACACACACACACGCTGCCACGACACGCACACACACCATGCAGGACACCACACACAGCAGGACACGCATGCAGACACCCGACACAGCACACAGACAACACACATGCACCAGACACACACAGCGTACAGACACACACATGCAGACACGACACACACACGACAGACACTGACATCAGTGACAGGACGACTGACATCGTGACAGCATGACACAGACCATGCAACATGCCGCTGACACAGACATGACCAGGACACGACACGCAGATACACACAGTACAGCACACGCGACACCACCACAGGACATGAATCAGTGAGACTCAGTGACAACAGACACGCTGACATCAGTGACAGGACATGCTGACATCAGGGACACACTGACATTAGACAGCCACAGGACATCAGACAGTGACATGACAGGCTGACAGTGACATGACAGGCTGACAGCGACATGACACACTGACATCAGTGACAGGACAGACAGACTGACAGTGACACGACATGACACACTGACCATTGAGGGTGTCGCTGACGACGGGCATGACCAGGGACATCCGTGGTCGAGCGGTTTTGTTGTGGGCCGTGGCGGGCACCAAGAAGTAATCCTGGAACACCACAGCCCACCCATGATGATGATAAAGATGATGATGATGTGTTGATAATGATAACTGGGTAAAGGTGTTCTCATGGAGTTAACATCAGTGCAGACTCCACTCCCCCCAAATGGCCTCTGGATGAGACTGTAAACCGAGGTCCCGTGTGCGAACGCACGCAGAACATCTTGCGCACACGTTAAAACCTGTTCCGCTTTTCGGAAAATTAGGCTATTGTGTGCTGGTGGGCTTATTCCATGCCTAACACTGC
The DNA here is from genome assembly GCA_028751875.1 of Rapana venosa. Classification (NCBI taxonomy): domain Eukaryota; kingdom Metazoa; phylum Mollusca; class Gastropoda; order Neogastropoda; family Muricidae; genus Rapana; species Rapana venosa. Next base: position 33,573,501 of record CM054167.1, on the reverse strand, counting down.
TTACCCTTAGCTTGGGGAGAGTGAGCGCTCTGACTACTGAGCTATCCCATCACCATGGTGATGATAATAACAAGATGATGACAATATTGTGGACAACCATCATGATGACAATAATGATAGAATAGGAAAAATATAGAGATTATGGCATTTAACCTTTAGCACTCTGCAATCTTTGGGGACAGATTTTCTCTGTTCCTGTATTCTTTTTCCAGTGAGCGAACATTGCGAGCACCTACTTGTTCAGAACCGTTATAACTGTTGATGTATTTTATGTGTTCTGCATGCATGTTTTCACACTGAAAATAAAGACGCAAAAACAAAAACTGGAAACGTGTTGACTTGCTTTTTCTTGACTGAGTGGAGTTGGAGTTTTTTATTGTAATCTACCAAAGTGAAAAAACAGCTATTCCTCAGAAATACCACAAGTTTCTGTGAAATCAAATCGGCAATAAATGCTCATGGCCACTTGGAACATCATCTTCACGGTCATATTAAACTGGACTGTGGAACTTCAGTCAGTCACAAAGTGATAATTTCATAATTTCATGGTCATAAACAAATAAAACAGAAATTTTTGTGATATCGACCAGCGACAAATGTTTAAGGCCACTTAGAACATCGTATTCATGATTATCATCAATCTCACAAGAAACACTATCACTGTGACCTAGATCACTTACCATCACTTCATTGTTCAATTTTAACAAGTTTGAAGCTTTCAAAATCATTTTCCCGAGTCAGAATCAATTAACACTTCCAGCAAAACTTGTTTGCAATCGGTGTACGCCATTTTTGGTGTTGAACACATCCTGAAAATCTATGTTTACTTTTCCAAAATTCACTGTTGTGTATTGCGTTGAACAAAATGCAAATGGCGGACAGTAGAGAAAACGTAAGCCTCGTTTTGAATCGGAAGTGGCTGTGTTGCCATCATTAGTAACGGAAACTACTGCTGATGAGAAAAATTTTGTTTAAACTGTGCTGATGAGCCGCAAAATTTGAACACCCTATGTTCAGCGACACAATGCACCTGCAGATGCAAGGGAAGTAATCCATTTGGGGACATGCTACACCTCAAGAGTGCTAAAGGTTAAAAACAACAACAAACAAAAACAAAAATAACCATCAACCCCACCCCCCACCCCCACAAGGGAAAAAACACACGCACACATATACCCTGTTAGTCAAGAGTGATGCGCATTGCACTGGTGATCTGCTGACCCGGGCTCGAATCTCATTCAAGAGGATTTTTCCTCTGGAGTTAACATCAGTGCCGACTCCACTCTCCCCAAAAGTCCTTAGGATGAGACTATAAACCGAGGTCCCGTGTGCCAACACATGCAGAACATCTTGCGCACACGTTAAATCCTGTTCCGCTTTTCATAAGAGTAGGCCATTGTGTGCCGGTGGGAACAGATAAAAAAATGTACAAAACCGCATACACACGGGGACTGGATGTAAAAAAAAGCACATGAGTGTTTATTCCATTATCCTCGATATAAAAGAATAAAATTAAAATAAAAAATAAATAAATAATTTTAAAAGGGGGATGGGGGGGTTGAAGACTTACCGTGTTGAAGGAGAGGACGTAGAAAGTGTCGTTGCGTCGCGGGATGGCGTTGAGCAGTCTCTGGCGGGGATCATTGTGCTGGAACACCGTCATCTGGAATTTCTGCTGCTGTTGTTGCTGCTGCTGCTGCTGACTCCCTGCCTCCACCCCCTCCCTCCTCTCTGCCGACCTGTCAGACGGGGAAAAAAAAAAAATTTTTAAGATAAAAAGAAGAGTGCTGTGTGGGTTAGGTTTTTCAGGGGTTGTTTTTGGTTTGGGGGAGGGGGCATATGGGGGTTGGGAGATGGGTTTTTCCTCAGCCAAAGCTCGGAGGTAACCTCACCAATGGTGTCAGCCAAAGCTCTGAGGTAACCTCACCACTGGTGTCAGCCAAAGCTCTGAGGTAACCTCACCACTGGTGTCAGCCAAAGCTCGGAGGTAACCTCACCACTGGTGTCAGCCAAAGCTCTGAGGTAACCTCACCACTGGTGTCAGCCAAAGCTCGGAGGTAACCTCACCACTGGTGTCAGCCAAAGCTCTGAGGTAACCTCACCACTGGTGTCGCCAAAGCTCTGAGGTAACCTCACCACGGGTTCAGCCAAGCTCGGAAACTCTGAGGTATGCTCACACTAAGCTGTCAGCTAACCTCCATGGTTCAGCCAAACTCGGGTACAGCCAACCTGAGGTAACCCAAACTTGAGGTCACAGCCTGAGGTAACCTCACCACTGGTGTCAGCCAAAGCTCTGAGGTAACCTCACCACTGGTGTCAGCCAAAGCTCTGAGGTAACCTCACCAATGGTGAGACTGTTTGTGTACACTACCACCCCTACAGGGGACGGGATAGCTCAGTGGTCGCAGCACTCGCTTTCCCCCTACCAGCCAAGTTAAGCAGCGTCGAGCAAGGTGGTTACCAGTTGGATGGGTGACACCGTTTGCGCCACGCCTTGGCTTCAGTACAGTTCCCCCAGCTGTAAATGGGTACCTGCCCTCTTTAGGGTCAGGGAAGGTAAAGCAGCGAGGGAGAGGAGATGGGCGCCGCTGCCCTCAATATGCTGGCCCTAGAGAAGTGAGGTCTCTGACATCTCGCTCCCCTATGACCTTATAGGTTATGGGACTCCTTTACCTTTTTTTTTTTTAACCACCCCTACCCCACCCCATCCCACCACCACTTAGGTAGCGCATTACAACTTCGGGGACGGTGTCTATACACAACACCTGTGTACCGTGCCTTTTTTTTAAACTTCCGTCATCCGTTCCTACCGGCACGAAATGGCCTACTCTTCTGAAAGGTTTTCAACGTGAGCGCAAGATGTTCTGCGTGAATGTGCACACAGGGCCTCGGTTTATAGTCCTGTCCGAAAAACTCTTGACACTCAGTTCAATTTTTCTCTCGTCACACTATGAAGAAAGGGCAAGGCTGGAATCGATCCCAGAACCTCACGGTTTACTGAAGGGCAGGTGAACGTTCTGAACTCAATGGAGTCGCAGTGAAATGGATCCCGCCATTTTGTGGTGACGCGGGATTTGGGCTATATTTGAAAAAATCAGCAGATTTACCGAACACAATAAAGACATACAAATTATACATCATTGAAAAGTGGGTGTTATGTCTACTTTTGAGACTGTTACACAGTTTTTCAATAGATGACTGTAATTGGGTTTTTTTACAAATTTTCAAAATATGTCACTCAATGCTGAAAAATAAAAAGTTTTGAAAATTAGGGCTGCTTATCTTACATGGCTTGAACTGTTCATCAACTAGTCTCCTTGAAACAATGTGATGATATTTCACCAAAGTAAAGTTCCTGAAGTTGGCTGATTCCATCTAATGTCACTTTTTGCACTATACAACTTTTTAAAGTTCCCTGAAGTTGGCTGAATCCATCTAATGTCACTTTTTGCACTATACAACTTTTTAAAGTTCCCTGAAGTTGGCTGAATCCATCTGTCACTTTTTGCACTATACAACTTTTTTTTTCAAAATCATAACACTGGAGAGCCCGAAATCCCAAAGAATACACTTGTCAACATATCAAAGAAAAGTAGCCAACACATGCAAACCAGGCAAGCTTATGGTCAAGGAAAGCAACTGTGTTTAGAAAAATGATTGCCCTACAGGCCAGAGTACTTTCCCTTTAGTTGAACATCGTTTAGTGTATTGAAAAAAATTGTAATTCTGCTGAATCTTAAGCTTCGGCACGTCACAGTGAAGGAAAGGAGTGCCGAATCTTAAGATTCGGCGCAACCTCATTGAGTTAACCATCCTGCCACCTTCCTCCATAGTCGCGTGTTTGATATGCATATGCCTGAAAATGGAATGATAAATTCTCCCCCTGTGGGGATACTGGGGGGAGCTGTCAGTATAAATAGCATCCCCACCATCTGGAAATTCTGTGACAGAAATTCCTGCTTTTCTATCCCTCTCTTTTGTTCCTTCTCTTCCTGTCACCTCCTCCTTGTCTGTTTTCTGCCTTCTTGGTTGCCATTCTCCTGCCTTTTTTCCAGACAATAATTCTCTCCCATGTCGAAGTCGGATGTGCTGGGCCTGACTTGTCAGGCGCTTAATGGCAGAACAACACATTTTCGCTCGTACGATAAACAGTTGTTGCTGTCTGAGCATCTAAAGAATGCCCATGCTGTGCTAAACATCTATCAATTATCTTTTCTGGGTCTGCATTGGTGTCTCTGTAAAAATTCAATTTTTTAACATACCAGTGCACTGAAAAGTATACACGCATTATTTTTAATAAAAAGCAAAGCAGTACTGCACGTCCATTTATTTATTGAGAAAAAAAAAAAGCTATGCAAAGGACTAAATCTTCAGTCCTTTTTTTTTTCTTAGCTAGATCTCTCTCTCTCTCTCTCTCTCTCTCTCTCTCCCCCCTCACCTTTCTCTCTCTCTCTAACCATCCACTGGGACTGGATGTAAAAAAGCACATGAGTGCTTATTCCATTACCCTCGATATAAAAGAATAAATAAATAAAATAAATATATTTCATGTTGTAAAATTATTCATAAACATGCGTGTGCACACACGCACATACACATACACCTGTGTACACACCTACATATACGCCTGCACACGCACACACACATACACACACACACACACACACACACACACACCTGTGGGAACACATGACAGAATTTACAAATCCGCATACACACGGGGACTGGATTAAAAAAAAAAGCACATAAATGCTTATTCCATTATCCTCGATATAAAAGAATAAGATTAAAAAAGCAAATATCTAAAACTTTTTTTTTTTTTAAACACACACACCCTTCTTTTTCTTTACCCTCCCTGTCTTTCTGCACTGTTTCATGAAGGGAGTTGCAAAGCTGCCAAGTCCAAATGCAGTCAGTCCCTGCTATAATTAGCACCAGCTGGGATGGGATAGGATGGGATGGGATGGGATGGATAGCAGCTGAGAGCAGCTGAACGTGGGCACAGCCCGCAAATCCAGCCTAACTCATGTCAAGGGTCCAGGGACCAGCTCTAAAATGAGCACGACCCTTCCTTTTATCAAGTCCAAGTGTGGTCAGATCCTGCCATCTTCTTCTTCTTCTTCTTCCTTTCTTGTCATGTTTCTCCCAGGGGAGGTTTGACATTGATGAGCCATCTCCATCTCTCTCTGTTTTGAGCTTCCTCCTCCTTATTTATGCCCCTTTCTCTAAGATCATCTGCAATACAGGCAGCCCAGGTCTTGCTAGGTCTTCCCTTTGGTCTCTTTCCATCCACTAAAAAGTTCATTGCTCTGTTTATGATGTGGTGGTCTGCTTTCTGTTGAACGTGCCCCAAACCAGCGCAGTCTATTGGTACTAGCTACAGACTTCAGATCATCAACTTTGCACATTCTCCATAGTTCTTTATTCGTGATCCTGTCTTCCCATTTGTTCTTTGTCATGTAGCAAAAGCATTCGGGTTTTTTCTATAATCCTATAAAACAAAGGTCAGGGAAGGTAAAGCAGCGAGGGAGAGGAGATGGGCGCCGCCCTCAATATGCTGGCCCTAGAGAAGTGAGGTCTCTGATGCCTCGCTCCCCTACGACCTTATAGGTTATGGGACACCTTTACCATTACCTTTATAAAACAAGCTGAGGAAAGGTGAGGCTTGTTGAGAATTCTGACAAATTTCTCTCGATGAAACCGAAACAGAGTGTACCAGATAGCACCAGCTGGGAAGGGATGGGACGGGACGGGATGGACAGCAAGCCGAGAGGAACTGAAAAGGGGGAGATAAACCAAACCAAACAGCTGCGCGAAGCGTGACAGGAGGATTACCTACCTGTAGGCGGGGTGCCTGATGTCGCGGGCGTAGTGACCCCTCATGGCGGCGCGGAGGATGTTGACGGGGGGGTAGGCCTTCTTCCGCCGCAGGACCGGCGACTGTTTCTTCTGCTTCACCTCCTCCTCCCGGATCATCCAGCCTCTGAGCTGCTCCGCCAGTCTGCGCACACACACACATTATCCTTTTTTCTTTGCTATATGTCTCCTGTTTCAGTACTCTCTGTTACAAATGTCTCCACAAAACAGCACCTTCCTACCTCTGTGAATGTCTCCACCTGTACACCCCTTCTCGTTCCCTTCGCTCTGCTGCAGATTCCTTGTGCTTACAAACACCTAGATTCAACCAGTCCACTGTTGGCCGTCGCTCTTTCTCTGTTTCTGGTCCGTCAATTTGGAATGGCCTCCCTATCTCTCTTCGCCAAAGGCCTTCTTGTGACTCTTTTAAATCTGGCCTCAAGACATATTTGTTTCAAGCCTAAGAATTTCCTCTCCTGTTTCATTTCATAGCTATCCCTGCTTTTCAACAGCCAAAAATTCCATCACCCTGCCAAAGTGTATAACGTGTGTGTGTGTGTATGTGTGTGTGTGTGTGTGTGTGTGTGTGTGCAATTGGACTTGTTAGAATCTATTACTTGCTATTGGTTGCATGGCTGTGTAAGAATGAGTTGAGTGCAAGCGCTTTGATTTGTCTGTGCAAGATACAGCGCTATATAAATTCCATTTATTATTATTATTATTATTGTTTATCTTGTTTGTTTCATAGGAGGGGGCTAGAGATATTGTGTTTGTAATTGGGTTTTGGCTGTTGTTGGGTGTTTCTCGCTCTTGTTTTAAGGGTTGAGCTTTTTTCTTCCAGGGGTGGGGGGGGGGGGGGGGGAGGAGTTGCTTCTTGGGTTTCTTTTGAGGGCAGGGGAGGGGGTTACACACATTAAGATAGGTTTGGGTTTTTTCACGTGAAATTCAGTAGTTGAAATTTTATTTATATTTTTCATTGGAATTACTGATTTTGTTAGAAATTGTTAGAATTGCATTTTCCTGTTGTTTAGTGTAGTTCAATAGGTTAGTAATGTAACGGTGTGATTTTTTTTCTATAATTTTGATTGTTTTTCTATATTTTTTATTTAAAAATTTTGTTTATCATTTCGCATGCATTGATCCCCTGAAATTCCTTCTCCTGTACAGTACCAACTACACCCTCCTCCCTTGACACTCATACACCCTCCTTCTCCCCCCGCTGCCCCCCACCCCATCTAATATCACAACTGTGAAATGACGTTAAATGAATTTGAACACACACACACACACAGACACACTGCAGCTCAGTACTGCTCTGAACATCCGCATTGCCTTGATTTTTGTTGTTGTTTGTTTGTTTCTTTGTTGTTGTTCTTCAGCGAGCAGAGTGTCCCAATCATCAGTTTGGTTTTGGTGGTTGTTTTGTTTTTGTTTGGGTTTTTTTTTTTTTTTTGGGGGGGGGGGCTTTAGAAGGAAGATGGCACAGAGAGAGAGTAATGCATGCTCGATTCACGACCATCACAACAGCAATAGGAAAGCAAAGATTCCTACTTCAGTGCTCCTTAGCCTAAAGATGTGACTTGCTCAATGGAAAAACTTCAGACAAGACTATAAACCAAGGCCCCGTGTGTGAACGCACGCAGAACATTTTGTGCACATGTTAAATCCTGTTTTGCTTTTCGTAAGAGCAGGCCATTGTGTGCCGGTGGAAACAGATGACAAAATTGACAAAACCGCATACACACGGGGACTGGACGTTAAAAAAAAGCACATAAGTGTTTATTCCATTATCCTCAATATAAAAGAATAAAATAAATAAATAGATAAATAGATCAAATAAACTAAAAATCTTATTTCAAATATAAAAATAAGAAGGAAGGAAGATAGCAGGATGGTTAAAAGAGGTTCCCCTGCCTAACAAGTAATCTGTCATGTTCTGGGTTCGATTCCCAGCCTTGGCCTTTTCTTCACAGTTTGATGAGAAAATTTAAATGAAAGACAAAGTCCTTTGAATAAGACTACAAACTGAGGCCCCATGTGTGTTAATGCATGCAAGAACATCTTGCCCGCATGTTTAAAACCTGTTCTGCCTTTTGGAAGTATAGGCCATTTCGCACTGGTAGGAACCAATGTATGTTTGTCCGTCGTGTTTGACGATGACCTCCAAAACAGCAGAGGAGGCAGCTGCTGTTTCGGAAATTGGGCAGAAATTTGATTATAGTGGAGATGCCTTGCCCACAGCACATCCCCACTCTCTCGGCCAAGTGGGCATAAGGACAGTCAGCGTTGGAGAAATTCTCCAAAGGCCAACCAGCCCCCAGGGCTGCAGCACATAAGGACTGTGCGAGTCAAGCCTCCTAGTCAGAGAGTCATAGTCGATCACTAAAGACTAAGCTGTAAAGTGGAATTCCATGAGTGGGAAAGCCACTGGTCATACAGCCTCTCACTTTGCTGTTGTTGTCCCCAGTGTCAATGGTTTAATCAAGAACTGTGATAAAGGAGGAACCAATAACAAAACATCAAAAACGCATGCACACAGGTGTCATGTTACGACACCATCCATGAAGTCGGAATGCAGCTACCTTCATGGGGGGGGGGAAGAGTCACATACAAAAAAATTTCACCATTGGTGAACCTCAGAGCTCTAGGGAACAAAACAAAAACAAAATTTTTTTTTTTTTTTAATGAATGTGTAGTTATCTCTAACCAGTTGCTGAATTTTCTACTTTTTCAGGCATCTCAAGCCACAAGCCTCTGTCCCTCAAACTCGACCCAAACTGAAGGATCACCTGTGACCGACTTCCCTTTCTGACTGACTGATGGATCAACCAAGACCGACCCCCTGACGGTAGTAGGTCAACAACTTTCACCTTCACATATCCCACAATGCAACTACAACAAAAGACTCTTCCGGAAGTGAAGATCCTATATGCCATTTTGAATTTGGTTGCAAGAGATTTTGGTTGAGTAGGGTGTTTTTGGTTGTGAATTTTTTTGGGGAAAAATTTTGTTTAGTAAATTCTTTTTGTGGAGACATTGGCACATGAGGAACCTTTACAACATCTAGAATTCATTTTCAGACATAATATGTGATGCTCCACCACATATTGAGTCACATTGCATGAGAGGTCAATTTTTAGTTCTCGACATGTTATTAGTCTGCAATATAAAAATATAAAAATTTTAAAGGATACTCATCAATACAGAACAGATTGAAAAATTGGACAAATCTATGAAATGTTATTTCAAATTGAAATGATACTCTGCAGGATGTAACAAAATGAGAAACTGACAAGTTTAGCATCATAATAGGTGGTCAGGCTTGGGTGTTTTTAAACATGTTTTAAAGCAAAAAGAAAGAAAATTATGCCTTGATATTTCAAGGTAATGGGTGTGCATGCGTTTTGATTTGTCTTTGCAAGATATAGCACTATATAAGTTCCATTTATTATTATTATTATTATAATTATTATTATTAAAAGGTAGAAGAGAGGCTACAGTTTTATCATCAATCAAAATTTCAATATCAACAACCTGACCCCCACCTGCCTAAAATGGCTCCTAGCGAAAAAGTGGCTCAGGTGCTAACCCGACTTATTTCGTGGTGTGTTTTGGAGGTATGAACTCGTGAAGAAAAGAAAATTTTGAAATAAGACAAGGCTAAAGTCAATTGCGACCCAGTTACCAGCTATGACCAAGTTGTGAACAATGATCCTCTGCTCTTTGACTTTTTTTTTTTCCTTCTCCTGTACCAGTCACTACATATGGAAAACAACTGATGTTTCGGGTGCAACGGTGTCTTTGGAATTTTTTGCAGCATTTTTATGCTTTTGGTCAGAATAAAAAGGAAATTTTTTCATTGTTTGATTGTAGTGGGTGTGCATGAGTTGTGGATTTACTTCCCTTGGCATAGTCATTTTATTTATACTAAGTCTTACTAAGTGAAAAAAATACATTTAAAAAGTCTAACTTTATAACACCAGCAGAGGGTTACGCACCAAAGTAAAAAATGGCTTTTTTTTTTTTTACCCAGTTCCTCAGCTAGAGTACGGAGGTTCACCAATGGTGAGATTTTTGCGTATGCGACCATTAAGGCAGCCGCATTCCGACTTCAGGGATGGTGTCTAAACTCGACACCTGTGCATGTGTCTTGGGGGAAGGGGGGGGGGGGGGGTGCAATCCATTCCTACTGGCACACAATGGCCTACTGTTCCGGAAGGCAGAACAGGGTTTCTAACGTAGAAGCAAGATGCCCTGCGTGTGTTCACACACAGGACCTCAGTTGACAGTCTCATCCGAGGAACTTTGACATTCAGTTTCATTTTCTACGTCAAACTGGGAAGAGAAAGGGCAAGGCCGGGAACTGAACCCAGAACCTCACGGTTTGCTTGTTAGGCAGGTGAACGTCTTAACCATCCTGCCACCTTCCTTCTTAAAATGAAAGTGGTGACGACGAGTATCAAGGCTGTGGATGAAGAAGGCTTCAACCGAGTACAACAACTTTATGACAAGTCATCCAATAGGTACATAGGTAAACCATAGAGGAGTGAGTTGTTTCATTTGGAGTCGTGATAGGGCAGGCTGCTGTAGCCTATGGGATAGCTCAGTGGTCAGAGCGCTCGCTTCCCCCCCAGCCAAGGTTAAGCAGCATCGAGCGAGGTTACCACTTGGATGGGTGACCGACCGTTTGCAGCCTTGGCTTCAGTACAGTCCCCTAGTTCACCCAGCTGTAAATGGGTACCTGCCCTCTTTAGGGTCAGGGAAGGTAAAGCAGCGAGGGAGAGGAGATGGGCACCGCCCTCAATATGCTGGCCCTTTGAGAAGCTGAGGTCTCTGACGCCTCGCTCCCCTAAGACCACAAGGGTTATGGGAACAACACCTTTACCTTATAGCCTTCTGGGATCAATCTTTTTTTTTGCTCTCTCCCTCTCTCTCTTCCACACACACACACACTTTCTTGCGAACACATTAAAAACCTGTTTCACTTTTTCGTAAGAGAAGGCCATTGTGTGCCAGTGAGAACAGATGACAATATTTACAAAAATGTATACACACAGGGTAACGGTAAAGGTAAAGGGTGTCCCATAACCTATAAGGTCGTAAGGGAGCGAGGCGTCAGAGACCTCACTTCTCTAGGGCCAGGATATTGAGGGCGGCGCCCATCTCCTCTCCCTCGCTGCTTTACCTTCCCTGACCCTAAAGAGGGCAAGGTACCCATTTACAGCTGGGGGAACTGTACTGAAGCCAAGGCGTGGCGCAAACGGTCACCCATCCAAAAAAAATATATATATATATAGATAAAAGCACATGAGCGCTTATTCGATCATCCTTGAAATAAAAGAATAAATAAATAATTAAATAAAATAAATAAAATAAATAAATGAAATAAAAATGAATGAACGCAACAAAAAAGAACACAGGGAGGCACCTGGAGGACTCGGTGCTGTTGAAGTAGATGGGACAGAAGTGGGCCGCCACCACCGACGCGTTCAGACTGCCCCGCGTCAACAGGTGCTGCAAGTCCTCGTCAAACTGCAACATGCGCCGCGTCTGCTCCGCCTGCCAGAGCAGATCGTCTCCCTTCCTCGTCCTGTTGCCCCCTCGGTCACCCGGGAAATCCGCCTCGGCGGAGTTGTCTGCCAGTGAGAGCAGGTGGCGCCCTCTGATGGCCACGGGGTCTTCCACCCAGGGGCTTGGAGAGACGGCCACCGGGCGTTGGTCCCACCATAACATGGAGCTGTTGAGAGAGATGATAATGATGATAGTGATGATGATGATAGTGATGATAGTGATGAAGGTGATGATAGTGATGATGATGGTGATAATAATGATGATGATAAATGATGATGATGATGATTATAATGATGATGATGATAATAACAACGTATGGTATTTATGTAGCGCTGAATCTTGTAAAGCAAACAAATCAAAGCACTTGCATTCACATCATTTACATGCATGCAACCGTCCACAAAATATTAGAATTAACATACGTCAAATTTATACTCACACACACATACATTGTGTGTGCACACGTGCGCACAACAAGTTTAAGTTGAGTGGTGGAGATGAAGGTGGCTGTTGAAAAAGTAGGAAAAGACGTGAGGGGAAGACATCATCAGGTAGTAAATTAGTGCGTTTTGAGGCTGGCTTTGAAAGTGTCAAATGTAGGCTTTTGACGAAGTGAGAGAAGAAGGTCATTCCATGTGGATAATAATAATAATAAAAAAGATGAAAATGAGAACAGCAACAATAATAATATTCATGATGATGATAACAATAATAATAACTCATGGAATTTATATAGCATAGCGCTACATCTTGTGAGAACCAATCAAAGCGCTGACATTCACCTTGTTCATACACATCCAACCAGTCACAAACAGATTCGACAAATTTAAATCTACACACACACACACACACACACAATCAAAACTAATACTCTCTGGTAGTGTGATAGTGATTCTGGCTGTTGTAAGGACAGAAATGTGATAAAAGAGCAGGAAAAAAATCTTGGGAGACGTTAGGATGGAAATAAATATGGATTTGAAAGTATTGTATCATACACTGTATGTCATAGATATGAGCAAATTACGCTGTCAAAAGATGTTGATTTACAGTAGCTTATTTAAATCTACATGTGTATATGTGTCACACTGTGTTTGGGAGAGGGGGGGAGATAGCCTAGAGGAAAGCAGCACTTCTTTTTCTTCTTCTTCTTCCTTTTTTGTCATGTTTCTCCCAGGGGAGGTTTGACATTGATGAGCCTTCTCCATCTCTCTCTCTGTTTTGAGCTTCCTCCTTCTTTATTCCCCTTTCTCTAAGATCATCTGCAATACAGGCAGCCCAGGTTTTGCTAGGTCTTCTTCCCTTTGGTCTCTTTCCATCCACTACCAAGTTCATTGTTCTTTTTATGATGTGGTGGTCTGCTTTCCGTTGAACGTGCCCAAACCAACGCAGTCCATTGCTACTAGCTACAGACTTCAGATCATCAACTTTGCACATTCTCCATAGTTCTTTATTCGTGATCCTGTCTTCCCATTTGATCTTTGCCATGTAGTGTAGCATTCGTTTTTCACAGCTCTTCAAGGATAGAAGCCCTGAACTCGCGATCTGACACCACAGAGACCCCTGTTCCAGGGGATTTTCCCCTGGAGTTGGCATTAATGCTGACTCTGGCCCAGGCCAAAAATCTGTGTCAGTTATTGATGTCAGCTAACTGCCAAGGCCTAACACTAAAAATGCTATTGTAAAATGTTGTGTTGTTGAGATTTTGCTTTTAGCCATGACAAGCTCTTAACATAATAACTTGCACTCTCCTTTAAAGGAGAAAAAATTTCTCTGAAGTCGGAGTATGGCTGCCTATATGGTGAGGTACTTAAAAACAGTCACACAAGCAAACTTCTCATTCAGTAGTGTGCAATTTCAATCTCACAACAATGATTCCTAGGTGGGATGGTGAGTGAGTCAGAGTGCACATTCTGGGTGACCCCCCAGAGTGTTAAGCTGGGGAACACACAACACCAACAACATACTGACTCCACTCCTCAGACAGCCATTTGGATGAGACTGCAAAATGAAGTCCCTTGTGTGAACACATATAGAACATCTTGTGCACATGTTAAAACCCATACCAACTTTTAGGAGAGTTTTGAATCAACGACGATGCTAACTCTACATAATCATATTATCCTGCGAAAGCGATGATGACTAGTCTATCCAGATTCTAGTGCTACAGTCACCAGAATATAATGAAATCTACATTATATGTACGCATAATATTGGGGGGGGAGATAAATAGCCTAGTGGTTAGAGCATTAAGCTCATGATCTGACAGCCTGGGTTCAAGCCAGAACTAAGACACACACACACCCCCACCCACCCAGAGTTGCCATAAGTCTGCTTTGATAACTTCACTGTGCGCACACAGCACGCAAGCAAATCCAGCATCCCTCAGTCAAGGGTCTAGGGCCAGTGCTAAAATCAGCGTGCCCCTTTCTTTAGTGTGGTCAGTTCCTGCTGCAGATGGCACCAGCTGGGATAGGATGGAAGAGATACCAGCTGAGAGTAGCTGAAAGTGCAGAGAAACTGACAGCTGTGTGCATACACTATGGTGAACCAGAATTCCAGTTTGCAGTACCAAAACAAACAAAAAAAGAAGAAACAAAAAAAATTTTTAAAACACTGAGTAATTTAAATTTTGGGAGAAAAAAAATGGCAGCGCTTTTTGTATGGGCGCGTAAGCATGGTGCGTGTGTGCATGTTTTTCTGATTTTTTAATTTTTATGGATTGTGTTTAGAGTTTATTCTCTTTTTCTTTTTTTACCTGAAGCTGTGTAGATTGAAGGTGAAGAACAAAGCAACAACCAAGAGGAAAGCCTTCTTGTGTGACGGGGAGTTGGCCGTTTGTCGCAACTGCACATTCTGAAACATGAAACAAAACAAAAATAATATGTGACAGTTGAGATCTTTTTCTTTTCTTCTTTTGAAAGGAGAAGATATTTTAGGCTAGCTTGCATGACAGGATACAGGAGCCTGTGATTGTTGTTCACACACACACACACACACACACACATACACACACACACACACACACACACACACACACACACACACACACACACACATACATACATACATCATACATACACACACATACATACATACACACACACACACACACACACCACACAACACACAACACACACACACACACACATACATACATACATACATACACACATACATACATACATACATACCTACATACACCACATACATACACACACACATACATACATAATATAACATACATACACATATATATAATACACATTCTCTTACCCACACACACACACACACACACATACATACACATACTACACACCATACATACATTACATACATACTACTACACACACACACACACACACACACATACATACACACATACATAACACACACATACATACATACATACATACATACATACATACATATACACTCTGTTCAGCCTTCATTGCCTGGGCTTCACCACTGACACGGGGGCAACAGCTGTAGAATCAGTGGCTTTCTTTCCCACTCATGGAATTCCACTTTACAGCTTAGTCTTTAGTGATAGACTATGACCCTCTAACTAAGAGGCTTGACTTGCACAGTCCTTATGTGCTGCAGCCCTGGGGGCTGGTTGGCCTTTGGAGAACATCTCCAACGCTGACTGTCCTTATGCCCACTTGGCCAAGAGAGTGGGGAGGTGCGGTGGGCAAGGCATCTCCACTATAATCAAATTTCTGAAACAGCAGCTGCCTCTTCTGCTGTTTTGGAGGTCATCGTCGGACATGACGGAAAAACATATAACTTTTTAGTGAAATCTGGTTAATCAACCCCAAATCCGGAGGACCACAGGGTCTGGTGCTGGATGTCCCGCCTGTGAAGGGAAGTATGTGCAGTTCTGAGCATCCGCTCTACACCTCTGCTTCCCGGGGATAGTGAAGCTGCAACCTCTTGTTTGGCTTGCCAGGCAAGAGGGGTACCCTTCAGAAGGGTGCTGCATAGCCTCTCCTACCGCAACTTTCCACAGCAGGCACCTACTCGTTGGTGTCCCCTGTTTTCGCAAAGACCTGCTGTGGGGAGACCGAGCGCCTGGCGGGATAACCAGGTAGGGTAGGTGGAGCCCGTCTTGCTGACAAAATCCACCTAGGAGAGCAGAAAACTCTGATTTCAAACCCATGCATGGAGAAGGAAAACTCGAAGAACACCCAGGGGGAAACCCTGTCATGCGCCAAAGAGCTGAAATCAGAGGTGTCGGGCCGTCAGGCGCTCCAACCAAAACACGACACCATGTAATATAGCCTTACAGGCAACGCAAACAAGAACCCCAAATCCCAAAGATTCCTGCAGAGAAAACCAAAAAGAAAAGACCAACCTGATGGGTGGTTGGTCACCTACCTCCTCATGGAGTTGCTGGACCTTGCTCTTCAGCATATCGTTCTCCATCTTCAGCTGCTGGTTCTCTGTCGTGTAGGCCCTCACCTTGTCCTCTAACGACGTCAGGTACTGCACAGCACACACCAAATGTCTTTTTTTCTTTTCTTTTTTTCTCTTTGTCATTGTTCAGCTGGAGCTCCGAGGTTTACCAATGGTGAGATTCTGCATTAATGAGACCGGTTTTTTGCCCACCATGAAGGTAGCCACATTCCGACTGTGATCCCGTAATTCATGTCAGCGTTCAGTGGGTTATGGAAACCCAGCATACATCCTGGGTATGTTCGTGTCTCCTTAACCCATCGAACGTTGACATGATTTACGGGGTCTTTAACGTGCATATTTGATCTTTTGCATATGTATATTCACGAAAGACGGGAATTAAGGGCTGGCAAGTCTGTGCTTGGAAGTTGGCCTGGGAGATCATAAAAATCCCCACTGATTTCACCAAACGCAGCCAAGATTCGAACCCACAACTTCATGGACCCATCCATGATCCCATGGACCACTCAGCTACAGAAATCTGATCTTAAAAAAACAACCAAAACCAAAAACAACAAACCAACAACAACAAAACCACCTCAGCTACATTGTCAGTCTGTGAAATGTGTAAATCATACGGGCGGTTTTGGTGCAATGGACACTGCAGGGAATCGTCACTCAAGGATCAAACCCCTTCAAAAAATTGTGAAATATTTAAGGCTCCCACTGACAATGTGTTCTCAGTGAGAAGACCGGAACTGTATCTATCTCTCTCTCTCTCTCTCTCTCTCTCTCTCGCTATGTCAGACATATTGTGTAGCGCTGATTTCATTGCATGCCAAGTGGGCTGTATAGCTAAATGGCAATAAACTTTGTTCATTGTTCATCTCTCTCTCTCCCCTCTCTCTCTCTCTCTCACACACACACACACACACACACACACACATACACACACAACCATAAGTCTTTCGAGTTTGAGTTTTCCATCTCTCCCTTTTTTTTTCAGCCTCACACACTCACACTCGCACACACACACACACACAATCCCTAACAACACACGCACACACTCACACACACTCACACACACTCTCTTTCTTTTCTCTCTCTGTCTCTCTCTCTCTCACACACACACACACACTGAAACTTTACCTCTTTCTTTCTCTTTCGTGAGAGGCTGGCTGATTCCCTGTTCTTGATCATGCGTTGCTGCCGTTTGGATTTCATCTGCACACAAATAATTCTTATTCATTGGATTTCCAGAAATAAACATTCCATCTATCAAACTCTTGCACACACGTTAAAACCTGCTCACTTTTCAGAAGAGTAGATCACTGTGTGCCTGTGGGAACGGATTACAAAATTTACAAAACCTAAAGCACATGGGGACGGGGATGTAAAAAAGCACAGAGTGCTTATCCCATTATTGTCAAAATAAAAAAATTAAAATATGCAAATAGAATAAATCTTTGTAAATAACAAAATAATAATCACAGCCAGCAGCTATTTACCATGCTGCAGTGATCAGAAATCCAGAATGAACTACTGTAGCATGTACAGCAAAGATAAACTCGTGGGGGATAGCCTAGTGGTTAGAAAGCTGCGCTGTGATCTGACAGCCCAGAATCGAGCCACCACTGAGGAGCCCATTCAAGGAGATTTTCCCCCTGAAGTTAACATCAGTACCAACCCCACTCCATCAAAAGTCCTTCAGATGAGACTGCCGCATCAGTGAGCCACGGTACAGTATGTGTAATTGAATACAAAATCTAATGTTTTATTTTTATTTTATTCTTTTATATCGAGGATAATGGAATAAGCATATATGTGCTTTTTTACATCCAGTCCCTGTGTGTATGTGGTTTTGTCAATTCTGTCATCTGTTCCCACCGGCACACAATGGCCTACTCTTACGAACAGCGGAACAGGATTTAACAGGATTTAACGTGTGCGCAACATGTTCTGCGTGTGTTTGCACATGGGGCCTCGGTTTATAGTCTCATCCGAAGAACTTTTGGGGGAGAGTGGAGTCTGCACTGATGTTAAACTCGGGGAAAATATCCCCCTCGAACGGGAATCGAACCCGGGTCGTCAGATTGCGAACGCAATGTTCTAACCACTAGGCTATCCCATCCCCCGTGTGAAAGCATGTATCACATCTTGTGCACACATTAAAACCCAACCCGCCTTTCAAAAGAGTAGACCACTGCAAGCCAGTAAGAACGGCCGACAATCCTTTTTTGCTTTTTTAAAACAAAACACACATGCACACTGGTGTAGTGTTCCGACATCATTCCTGAAGTCAGAGTGTGGCTACCTTCATGGTGGGCAAAAACGGCTGCATGTATGAAAAAATCTCACCACAGGGGTAAGGAGCTCTAGCCGAGGAACAAGACAAAAACTCTGACCAGGCAAAAATCAGTTTTGAACTCAAAGACTAGTTTCGCTTTCTTTTTTTCCTTTTTTTTTTTCTCTCTGCAGAAAATACCAGCAAGCTGAAGTAATAGGACTGCATGCTGGCTTGATTTTTTTATGCTTTGACTGCATCGTGTTGTTTTGTTATATAATACTTATAAGATGCGATATTGTGGCATGGTGCATTTACATGCTTACAATCACACATGACTGCACACATGAACAAGAAAGAGTGTACATACCCATACACATGAAACACACACACACACAGTCACACACACACACACATATGTGCACCATCTAAAATCACTAAATGTGAATAGACGTTAAACTGAAGATATCACATATGTGCACACACACACACAACACACACACATTGCATTCATACAGTCACATAAAACACACAGCCTACCCCCAACCTCCCTCCCTCCTTCACACACACACATACACTCACTCAATTCCATCCCCCCTACACACAAAACCACACACACTCACACACACAAAACCACACACACCCAAAACCATACACACACACAACCACACACACACACATACACACAACCACACACACACACACTCAATTCCATCCCCCCTACACACACATACACACACACACACTCACACACAACCTCCACACACACACACAACCACACACACACAGACACACACAACCTCCACACACACAACTTCCATCCCATCCACCCCACCCTCCCCCCCCCCACCCACACCCTCCCCCCACACCCCCCCCACACACACACAAAATCCTCCCACCCCCCCCCCCCCACCACCCCCCCAACCTACCCCCACCTCCACCCCCCCCCCCCACTCTCTCCAAAAACTCACATTTTCCCCACCACATCCCAGCTCGGCACTCAGCATGTCGGAAAAAGAGGTGACAGGGGTCGTCGTGTTCAAGGCGCCTGTGGTGGTGGCAGCGGCAGCGACAGCGACGGCGGCAGGAGGAAGGAGGGTAGCTCCCCCTGCCGTCGTCGTGACGACAGGGTTCGCGGGGTCAGGGTTCGGAGGTTGGAAACGCAGAGCTCCGGATGCTGTCAGTTTGGTAAACTCCTCCGGCGTCAGCACCAGTTTTTTGGCGGCGGCTGAGCGAGAGGAAGAAGAAGACGAAAAGATGGGTAAAGTGGTTGTGGTATTACTCTTCTCTTTTTTCTTTTATTATTCTTTTATATCGAGGATAATGGAATAAGCACTTGTGTGCTTTTTTTTACATCCAGTCCCCGTGTGTATGCAGTTTTGTCAATTTTGTCATCCGTTTTTAATTATTCTTTTATATCGAGGATAATGGAGTAAGCACTTGTGTGCTTTTTTTTACATCCAGTCCCCGTGTGTATGCAGTTTTGTAAATTTTGTCATCCGTTTTTAATTATTCTTTTATATCGAGGATAATGGAATAAGCACTTGTGTGCTTTTTTTGCATCCAGTCCCCGTGTGTTTGCAGTTTTGTAAATGTTGTCATCCGTTCCCACCGGCACACAATGGCCTATACTCTTACGAAAAGCGGAACGGGTTTTAACGTGTGCGCAAGATGTTCTGCGTGCGTTCGCACATGGGGCCTCGGTTTATAGTCTCATCCGAAGGACTTTTGGGGAGAGTGGAGAGTCTGCACTGATGTCAACTCCAGGGGAAAATATCCCCCTTGAACGGGAATCGAACCCGGGTCGTCAGATTGCCAGCAGAATGTTCTGACCACTAGGCTATCCCGTCCCCCATATTGTGGTATGGTGCATACATTTTACATGCTTACAATCATGTATGACTGCACACCATCTGCTATATACTATAAATATAATATAAATTCCGTACATTATTACTATTATTATTATTATTATAATATACTACCCCTCACGAAACTGTTTTTCAAAGTTTTTGCTTAATTAAGTACGAATCTTTGCCCCAAACACACACACACACACACACACACAACACACACCCTTCCATCCCCCCTCCACACACATACACAAAATCCCCACATCCCAACACTCCCCACCCACCCACCCACCCCTCCAAAAGAGCTGATAGTGCAGAAGTAGACTAAATGGTTAAAAGACATTTTGGGGGGGTTTTTTGTTTTTGTTGTTTTGTTGTTTGAGTTTGGTTTTTTTATGTTGCTTGGGATTGTTTTGTTGGGATTTTTTTTGGGGGGAAAGGGGGAGGAAAAGAGATAAAAGATCGCCATTTTGAATTTTTTGTTTAAATGTAAAACCAGGGTGGGAAGAGACAGAAGTCTTATTAATCTATAACCAAAACCTAAAAAAAAGAATTTTTAATCCAAAAAAATCAAAAGAAAAATTATGCTTTTTTTCCCTTGCAGAGAAGGGTTCTTTTTTTTAATCTTTTTTTTTCTAGCTAACTAACACACACAAAAATAACATGGCCAAGTCTCACTCCTTCACTTGCACACACACACACACACACACACACACACACACACACACACACACACACACACACACACACACACACACACACACACACACACACGCACGCACACACACACACACATACGCGCACACACACACGCACACACACACAAACACAACACACACACACGCACACACACACACAAACACACACACATTAACACATCCACACAAAATTTTAAAAACCTCCCAAATCCCCCCACCCCACCCAATCGCCCCCCACACCCCACCCAATCGCCCCCCACACCCCACCCAATCCCCACACCCCTACCCAATCCCTCCCCACACCCCACCCAATCCCTCCCCACACCCCACCCAATCCCCCCCCCCAATCCCTCGCCACACCCCACCCAATCCCTCCCCACACCCCACCCAATCCCCCCCACCCAATCCCTCCCCACACCTCACCCAATCCCCCCACACCCAATCCCTCCCCACACCCCACCCAATCCCCCCCACACCCAATCTCTACCCACACCACACCCAATCCCTCCCACACCCAACCCTCCCCCACCCCCTCCAATCCCCCACCCACCATATCCCTCCCCACACCACACCAATCCCTCCCCACACCCCCTCCAATCCCCCACCCCACCATATCCCTCCCCACACCACACCCAATCCCTCCCCACACCCAATCCCTCCCCCCCCACCCAATCCCTCCCCACACCCCCTCCAATCCCCACCCCACCATATCCCTCCCCACACCACACCCCAATCCCTCCCCACATCCAATCCCTCCCCCCCCCCCACCCAATCCCTCCCCCACACCCACCCAATCCCCCCCACCCCTCCAATCCCCCCCTCCAATCCCCCACCCCACCCAATCCTCCCCACACCCCTCCAATCCCCCACCCACCCAATCCCTACCCTCCCCCCACCCAAAACAAACCTCCCAAAACCCGATACTAACCAGGCTTCACAGTCACCAGCTTCGGTTCCACCTTGCGCGGCGCCGTCACCACCGACACCACCTTTCCCGACACCGACACCCGAGGAGCAGCGCTGACACCACCACCACCACCACCAACACCGCCAACACCGCCAACTACTTTCTTCGCGCTGAAGACCACGCCCTGGTTGGGCTTGGGCAGAATCTGCACCTTCTGCTTCAGAATAGAGTCCAGCTGCACCGGCATCGACGACAAACACATCGCCGACGACAGCAGATCCGACGACGACGACGACGATGACGTCACACCCGATGACGACGACGAAAACGCGTATGAGACCGACGCCAGCGTGGGCGACGACAAAGACGACGACGGAGACAAAATGCTCCCGGGGAACTGGGAAAGGTCAGAGGGCAGGAGCAGCTGCGTGGCCGACGGCTCTTGCGCCTCCTCCTCCTCCTCTTTGGGGATGTAGATGAGCGTCTGGTCGGCTGGGGAGAGGGAGGAGGTGGAGGAGACGGGGGAGGGGGTGGAGGAGAGGAAGGAGGACGTGGGGGAAGGAGAGTGGGAGGTGGGGGTGGGGGGGGGCTGGTGGGAGAAGACGTAGTCGCTCATGCAGAAGGAGGCCGAGGGGGGTTCGCTCATGCAGAAGGAGGCCGAGGGGGGTTCGGCCATCCCCAGCCCCGTGCCGTGGTGTTCCGTCTTCACCACCGCGTTGATGAACGCGTCTTGTCCCTGCAACCGACGCTTTTATTTTTATTTTTTATTTGTTTTTTTATTTATTCTTTTATATTTTCTTCTTTTATATCGAGGATAATGGAATAAGCAAATGATGTGCTTTTTTTTTACATCCAGTCCCCCGTGTGTATGCGGTTTGTTTTTTGCAAATGATGTGCTTTTTTTTTTACATCCAGTCCCCCGTGTGTATGCGGTTTTGTGAAATTCTGTCGTCTGTTCCCACCAGCACACGATGGCCTACTCTTACGAAAAGCGGAACAGGATTTAACGTGTGCGCAAGATACTTTGGTGCGTTATGACGTGTACGTTTGTTTGAATATGTGTTGAAATTATTCTCATCGTTATTGTTTGCATGACTGTAAGAATGGGTTGAAAGCAAGTGCTTATATTTGTCTTTGCAAGATATAGCGCCGTATAAATTCCATAGATACCTTGTCCTTACGAATACCTAGATTCAACCAATCCACCATTGTCCGTCGCTCTTTCTCTATTTCTGGTCCATCCATCTGGAATGACCTCCCTCTCTCTCTCTCCGCCAAAAGCCTTCTTATGACACTTTTAAATCCAGTCTCAAGACATATTTATTTCAAACCTAAGATTTTCCTCTCCCGCTTCATCTCATAGTGTTTCCCTGCCTTCAACAGCCAAGATTCTATTGCCCTGCCAGGGTGTGTGACCTGTGTATGTGTGTGTGTGTGTGTGTGTGTGTACACACGTGCACATTTGGACTTGGTGGAACTATTAATTGTTACTGTGAAAGAATGAGTTGAGTGCAAGCGCTTTGATTTGTCTTTGCAAGATATAGCGCTGTATAAATTCCATTTATTCGTATTAATTTATTGTAGAAAATGTGCATGCGTGCATGTATGGGTGTATGTATGTGCTCATGCACACAAATGCTTGACTAAAATGCAAAACATGCTTGGGGAATGCTTGGGGAAGATGTGAATAAAGCTTGTGCACACATGCCTGTTTGTTTATTTATTCTTTTATTTTGAGGATCATGGAACAAGCACACGGTTGCTTTTTTTTTTAACGTCCAGTCCCTGTGTGCGTGTGGTTTTCTACATTTTTTCATCTGTTCCCACTGGCACACAAATGGCCTACTCTTCCAAAAGGCGGAATAGGTTTAAACGTGTGTGCAAGATGTTCTGCATGCGTTCACACGCAGGGGCCTCAGTTTATAGTCTCATCCGAAGGACTTTCAAACATGTGGGTATGATGTGACTGCTGTTGGGTGTTCCCCACTTTAACACTGGGGGTCCATCACCCAGAACATGCAGTCTGTCTCACTCATCATCCCACCTGGGAATCACTGTCAGATGGACGAAGTACAGTACATCTGCTTGTGCTTAACGTCATGGACATCTCGACTCTGCTGTGCATGAAACTGTAACACAGTTGTCAACTGTGTGTAACACAGTTTCATGCACAACTTAACTTTACCTCTGGGGGGTTTTCTGTTTTTTT
Source organism: Rapana venosa (assembly GCA_028751875.1). Taxonomy (NCBI): domain Eukaryota; kingdom Metazoa; phylum Mollusca; class Gastropoda; order Neogastropoda; family Muricidae; genus Rapana; species Rapana venosa. The sequence goes on along the minus strand of CM054167.1, from coordinate 33,549,728 downwards.
GTTTGGGGGTTGTTGTTGGGTTGTTTTTTTTTGGGGGGGGGTTTGGGGGGGTGTTATTGTTGTTGTTGTTGTTTTGTTTTTTTGGGTTTTTTTGGGGGGTGGGGTTGTTCAGAAGTGTAAAACAAGCCACTTCCATATTTGTCTGAATCTTTCTGTGTCAGTTGACGAGACACTTTTACTAGAAAATTGAGCTGATGTTTGAGTATTTTTCCAAGATGAAAAAAGAAAAAATTAGACAGTTATTGTAAATTTGTGAGCATTAAGGGATACCTCCTTGATACTGATGTGCTGAAAAGTAAGCATTACTGCCTTTACTTTTCTTTTTTCATGGCTTTTAACTGATGAGGGTATCAAGTTCAGAACTGTTTACAAGTAAATTTTCATGTTTGGATTGTGTGTGTGTGTGTGTGTGTGTGTGTGTGTGTGTGTGTGTGTGTGTGTGTGTTTGTGTGTGTGTGTGTGTTTGTGTGTGTGAAGTCATGATTTGATCAAAGTATTCAAAGAACTGTTGTAAAGTTGTTCATAAATATGTCAACAGCATACGAAAAATTAAAGAACAGTGAAACAATACCTGGATGTAGTGTGTGTGTGTGTGAGTGTGTGTGTGTGCTTGTGTGTGTGTACAGGTGTGTGTGATGCTACCCTTTTTTTTCAGAGTTGCTTCCCTTTATGTAGGATTTAGTGTGTTTGACTCACACAGAGTCGGACAAAAGAGAGTTACGTCTTTTCTTGTAGATATACACATGCAGAAGAACAAAACATGCATTTCAAAGATCCCGTAATCCATGTCAGCGTTCTGTGGGTTACGGAAACACAGACATTCCCAGCATACATCCCCAAAGTCGGAAAGCAGCTACCTTCATGGTGGGCAGCAGCAAGAAACTGAACACTTACCAACTTTCATAGTAACTTGCTAACTTTCATAGTAACTTACCAACTTTCATAGTACCTTACTTTCATAGTAACTTACTAACTTTCATAGTAACTTACTAACTTTCATAGCAACTTACTAACTCTCATAGTAACTTACTAACTTTCATAGTAACTTTCATAGTAACTTCCATAGTAACTTAGTAACTTTCATAGTAACTTACTAACTTTCATAGTAACTTACTAACTTTCATAGTAACTTTCATAGTAACTTAGTAACTTTCATAGTAACTTACTAACTTTCATAGTAACTTACTAACTTTCATAGTAACTTACTAACATTCATAGTAACTTAGTAACTTTCATAGTAACTTACTACCTTTCATAGTAACTTACTAACTTTCATAGTAACTTTCATAGTAACTTCCATAGTAACTTAGTAACTTTCATAGTAACTTACTAACTTTCATAGTAAATTACTAACTTTCATAGTAACTTTCATAGTAACTTAGTAACTTTCATAGTAACTTACTAACTTTCATAGTAACTTACTAACTTTCATAGTAACTTACTAACATTCATAGTAACTTAGTAACTTTCATAGTAACTTACTAACTTTCATAGTAACTTACTAACTTTCATAGTAACTTTCATAGTAACGTACTAACTTTCATAGTAACTTACTAACTTTCATAGTAACTTGCTAACTTTCATAGTAATTTACTAACTTTCATAGTAACTTTCATAGTAACTTACTAACTTTCATAGTAACTTGCTAACTTTCATAGTAACTTACTAACTTTCATAGTAACTTACTAACTTTCATAGTAACTTACTAACTTTCATAGTAACTTAGTAACTTTCATAGTAACTTAGTAACTTTCATAGTAACTTGCTAACTTTCATAGTAACTTGCTAACTTTCATAGTAACTTACTAACTCTCATAGTAACTTACTAACTTTCATAGTAACTTAGTAACTTTCATAGTAACTTGCTAACTTTCATAGTAACTTACTAACTCTCATAGTAACTTACTAACTTTCATAGTAACTTTCATAGTAACTTTCATAGTAACTTACTAACTTTCATAGTAACTTACTAACTTTCATAGTAACTTTCATAGTAACTTTCATAGTAACTTACTAACTTTCATAGTAACTTACTAACTTTCATAGTAACTTTCATAGTAACTTTCATAGTAACTTACTAACTTTCATAGTAACTTTCATAGTAACTTACTAACTTTCATAGTAACTTGCTAACTTTCATAGTAACTTTCATAGTAACTTTCATAGTAACTTTCATAGTAACTTACTAACTTTCATAGTAACTTAGTAACTTTCATAGTAACTTACTAACTTTCATAGTAACTTTCATAGTAACTTGCTAACTTTCATAGTAACTTTCATAGTAACTTTCATAGTAACTTACTAACTTTCATAGTAACTTGCTAACTTCCATAGTAACTTCCATAGTAACTTACTAACTTTCATAGTAACTTTCATAGTAACTTGCTAACTTTCATAGTAACTTTCATAGTAACTTTCATAGTAACTTTCATAGTAACTTGCTAACTTTCATAGTAACTTTCATAGTAACTTACTAACTTTCATCCCTGAAGTTGGAATGCAGCTACCTTTATGGTGGGCAGCATCAAGAAGCTGAACACTTAGTAACTTTCATAGTAACTTAGTAACTTTCATAGTAACTTACTAACTTTCATAGTAACTTAGTAACTTTCATAGTAACTTGCTAAGTTTCATAGTAACTTGCTAACTTTCATAGTAACTTGCTAAGTTTCATAGTAACTTGCTAACTTTCATAGTAACTTACTAAGTTTCATAGTAACTTGCTAACTTTCATAGTAATTTACTAACTTTCATAGTAACTTTCATAGTAACTTACTAACTTTCATAGTAACTTTCATAGTAACTTACTAACTTTCATAGTAACTTACTAACTTTCATAGTAACTTACTAACTTTCATAGTAACTTACCAACTTTCATAGTAACTTAGTAACTTTCATAGTAACTTACTAACTTTCATAGTAACTTACTAACACCAACTTTCATAGTAACTTACTAACTTTCATAGTAACTTACTAACTTTCATAGTAACTTACCAACTTTCATAGTAACTTACCAACTTCCATAGTAACTTACTAACTTCCATAGTAACTTACTAACTTCCATAGTAACTTACTAACTTTCATAGTAACTTACTAACTTTCATAGTAACTTACTAACTTTCATAGTAACTTACTAACTTTCATAGTAACTTACTAACTTTCATAGTAACTTACTAACTTTCATAGTAACTTTCATAGTAACTTACTAACTTTCATAGTAACTTGCTAACTTTCATAGTAACTTACTAACTTTCATAGTAACTTACCAACTTTCATAGTAACTTACCAACTTTCATAGTAACTTACTAACTTCCATAGTAACTTACTAACTTCCATAGTAACTTACTAACTTTCATAGTAACTTACTAACTTTCATAGTAACTTACTAACTTTCATAGTAACTTACTAACTTTCATAGTAACTTACTAACTTTCATAGTAACTTACTTTCATAGTAACTTACTAACTTTCATAGTAACTTACTAACTTTCATAGTAACTTTCATAGTAACTTACTAACTTTCATAGTAACTTTCATAGTAACTTACTAACTTTCATAGTAACTTACTAACTTTCATAGTAACTTTCATAGTAACTTTCATAGTAACTTAGTAACTTTCATAGTAACTTAGTAACTTTCATAGTAACTTACTAACTTTCATAGTAACTTACTAACTTTCATAGTAACTTACTAACTTTCATAGTAACTTACTAACTTTCATAGTAACTTTCATAGTAACTTACTAACTTTCATAGTAACTTACTAACTTTCATAGTAACTTACTAACTTTCATAGTAACTTACTAACTTTCATAGTAACTTTCATAGTAACTTACTAACTTTCATAGTAACTTACTAACCTTCATAGTAACTTACTAACTTTCATAGTAACTTTCATAGTAACTTACTAACTTTCATAGTAACTTTCATAGTAACTTACTAACTTTCATAGTAACTTACTAACTTTCATAGTAACTTACTTACTTTTATAGTAACTTACTAACTTTCATAGTAACTTACTAACTTTCATAGTAACTTTCATAGTAACTTACTAACTTTCATAGTAACTTACTAACTTTCATAGTAACTTACTAACTTTCATAGTAACTTACCAACTTTCATAGTAACTTACTAACTTTCATAGTAACTTACTAACTTTCATAGTAACTTACTAACTTTCATAGTAACTTTCATAGTAACTTACTAACTTTCATAGTAACTTTCATAGTAACTTACTAACTTTCATAGTAACTTACTAACTTTCATAGCAACTTACTAACTTTCATACTAACTTACTAACTTTCATAGTAACTTACTAACTTTCATAGTAACTTACTAACTTTCATAGTCACTTACTAACTTTCATAGTAACTTACCAACTTTCATAGTAACTTTTTAACTTTCATAGTAACTTACTAACTTTCATAGTAACTTACTAACTTTCATCCCTGAAATCGGAATGCAGCTACCTTCATGGTGGGCAGCAACAAGAAGATGAACACTTAGTAACTTTCATAGTAACTTTCATAGTAACTTAGTAACATCCATAGTAACTTACTAACTTTCATAGTAACTTTCATAGTAACTTAGTAACTTTCATAGTAACTTACTAACTTTCATAGTAACTTACTAACTTTCATAGTAACTTACTAACTTTCATAGTAACTTTCATAGTAACTTACTAACTTTCATAGTAACTTTCATAGTAACTTACTAACTTTCATAGTAACTTACTAACTGTCATAGTAACTTACTAACTTTATAGTAACTTTCTAATTTCATAGAACTTACTAACTTTCATAGTACTTTCTACTTCATGTAACTTTCTAACTTTCATAGTAACTTTCATAGTAACTTACTAACTTTCATAGTAACTTACTAACTTTCATAGTAACTTATAACTTTATAGTAACTTTAGTAACTTACTATTTCATAGTAACTTACTAACTTCATAGTAACTTACTTACTTTATAGTAACTTACTAACTTTCATAGTAACTTACTAACTTTCATAGTAACTTTCATAGTAACTTACTAACTTTCATAGTAACTTACTAACTTTCATAGTAACTTAGTACTTTCATAGTAACTTATACTTTCATAGTAACTTACTAACTTCATAGTAACTTTCATAGTAACTTACTAACTTTCATAGTAACTTTCATAGTAACTTACTAACTTTCATAGTAACTTACTAACTTTCATAGTAACTTACTTTTATAGTAACTTACTAACTTTCATAGTAACTTACTAACTTTCATAGTAACTTACTAACTTTCATAGTAACTTTCATAGTAGCTTACTAACTTTCATAGTAACTTACTTTCATACTAACTTACTAACTTTCATAGTAACTTTCTAACTTTCATAGTAACTTACTAACTTTCATAGTAACTTTCTAACTTTCATAGTAACTTTCATAGTAACTTACTAACTTTCATAGTAACTTACTAACTTTCATAGTAACTTACCAACTTTCATAGTAACTTACTAACTTTCATAGTAACTTTCTAACTTTCATAGTAACTTACTAACTTTCATAGTAACTTACCAACTTTCATAGTAACTTTCTAACTTTCATAGTAACTTACTAACTTTATAGTAACTTACTAACTTATCCTGAAATGGAATGCAGTAACTTATGGTGGGCAGCAACAAGAGATGAACACTTAGTAACTTTCATAGTAACTTTCATAGTAACTTAGTAACATCCATAGTAACTTACTAACTTTCATAGTAACTTTCTAGTAATTAGTAACTTTCATAGTAACTTAGTAACTTTCATAGTAACTTACTAACTTTTCATAGTAACTTACTAACTTTCATAGTAACTTACTAACTTTCATAGTAACTTTCATGTAACTTTCATTTCATAGTAACTTTCATAGTAACTTACTAACTTTCATAGTAACTTACTAACTTTCATAGTAACTTACTTTTTATAGTAACTTTATATGTACTATACTTTCATAGTAACTTATAACTTTCATAGTAACTTACTAACTTTCAGTAATACAACTTTCATAGTACTATAACTTTCATAGTACTTAGTAACTTATAACTTTATAACTTTCATAGTAACTTACTAACTTTCATAGTTAACTTACTAACTTTCATAGTAAACTTTCTATGTAACTTACTAAACTTTCATAGACTTATACTTTCATGTATACTTACTAACTTTCATAGTAACTTACTAACTTTCATAGTAACTTACTTAACTTTCATAGTAACTTACTAACTTTCATAGTAACTTTTACTTCATGTACTTTCATAGTAACTTACTAACTTTCATAGTAATCTTAGTAATACTAACTTTCATAGTAACTTACTAACTTTATAGTAACTTACTACTTTCTAGTAACTTTACTAACTTTCATAGTAACTTACTAACTTCATAGTAACTTATACGTAACTTTCATAGTAACTTCTAGTAACTTACTAACTTTCATAGTAACTTACTAACTTTCTGTATTAGTAAACTTAGTAACTTCATAGTAACTTCTTTATAGTAACTTACTAACTTTCATAGTAACTTACTAACTTTCTATATGTAACTTACTAACTTTCATAGTAACTTTTCATAGAACTACTAACTTTCATAGTAACTTTATAGTTCTTAGTAATTTCATAGTAACTTACTATTTATAGTAACTGTACTAACTTTCATAGTAATTACTAACTTTCATAGTAACTTATAACTTTATAGAACTAGTAACTTTCATAGAACTTTCATAGTAACTTCTAACTTTCATAGTAACTTACTAACTTTCATAGTAACTTACTAACTTTCATAGTTAAACTTACTAACTTTCATAGTAACTTACTAACTTTCATAGTAACTTACTAACTTTCATAGTACTAACTTTCATCCTGAAATCTTGAGCTACTTCATGTGGGCAGCAACAGAATTAACATTAGTAACTTACTAACTTTCATAGTAACTTAGTACATATAGTAACTTACTACTTTCATAGTAACTTTCATAGTAACTTATAACTTTCATAGTAACTTACTAACTTTCATAGTAACTTACTAACTTTCATAGTAACTTTCATAGTAACTTACTAACTTTCATAGTAACTTTCATAGTAACTTACTAACTTTCATAGTAACTTACTAACTTTCATAGTAACTTACTAACTTTCATAGTAACTTTCATAGTAACTTACTTTCATAGTAACTTTCATAGTAACTTACTAACTTTCATAGTAACTTACTTACTTTTATAGTAACTTACTAACTTTCATAGTAACTTACTAACTTTCATAGTAACTTACTAACTTTCATAGTAACTTAGTAACTTTCATAGTAACTTCCATAGTAACTTACTAACTTTCATAGTAACTTACTAACTTTCATAGTAACTTACTAACTTTCATAGTAACTTTCATAGTAACTTACTAACTTTCATAGTAACTTACTAACTTTCATAGTAATTACTAACTTTCTAGTAACTTCATAGTAACTTACTTTCATAGTAACTTTCTAGTACTACTAACTTTCATAGTAATTATTCATAGTAACTTACTAACTTTCATAGTAACTTACTAACTTTCATAGTAACTTACTAACTTTCATAGTAACTTCATGTAAACTTTACTAGTAACTTCATAGAACTTATAACTTTCATAGTAACTTACTAACTTTCATAGTAACTTACTAACTTTCATAGTATTACTTAACCTTAACTTTCATAGTAACTTACTAACTTTCATAGTAACTTACTAACTTTCAGTTAGTATTATAACTTCATGTACATGCTTTCATAGCTAACTTCTCATAGTGAACTTATAACTTTCATAGTAACTTTCATAGTAATTAGTAACTTTCATAGTAACTTACTAACTTTCATAGTAACTTATACTTAAACTTAGTAACTTTCATAGTAACTTACTAACTTTCATAGTAACTTTACAATAGTTAAACTTTCATAGTAACTTACTAATTTCATAGTAACTTTCATAGTAACTTACTAACTTTCATAGTAATTCTACTTTCATAGTAACTTACTAACTTTCATAGTAACTTACTAACTTTATAGTAACTTCAAGATTACTAACTTCATAGTATTACACTTTCATAGGTAAACTATAACTTTCATAGTAACTTAGTAATTTATAGTAAGCTTACTAACTTTCCATAGTAACTTACTAACTTTCATAGTAACTTTCATAGTAACTTACTAACTTTCATAGTAACTTACTAACTTTCATAGTAACTTACCAACTTTCATAGTAACTTACTAACTTTCATAGTAACTTACCAACTTTAACTTTCATAGTAACTTACTAACTTTCATCCCTGAAATCGGAATGCAGCTACCTTCATGGTGGGCAGCAACAAGAAGATGAACACTTAGTAACTTTCATAGTAACTTTCATAGTAACTTAGTAACATCCATAGTAACTTACTAACTTTCATAGTAACTTTCATAGTAACTTAGTAACTTTCATAGTAACTTAGTAACTTTCATAGTAACTTAGTAACTTTCATAGTAACTTAGTAACTTTCATAGTAACTTACTAACTTTCATAGTATCTTACTAACTTTCATAGTAACTTTCATAGTAACTTACTAACTTTCATAGTAACTTAGTAACTTTCATAGTAACTTAGTAACTTTCATAGCAACTTAGTAACTTTCATAGTAACTTACTAACTTTCATAGTAACTTACTAACTTTCATAGTAACTTCCATAGTAACTTACCAACTTTCATAGTAACTTACCAACTTTCATAGTAACTTACTAACTTTCATAGTAACTTCCATAGTAACTTACCAACTTTCATAGTAACTTACTAACTTTCATCCCTGAAGTCGGAATGCGGCTACCTTCATGGAGGGCAAAACTGGTCGCATACGCAAACTCTCATGAACCTCGGAGCTCAGGCCGTGAAACAGAACCAAACCAAACCAAACCAAACCAAACCAAAACTCACTGAGATGTAGCCTTCAGAACCACAGTCAGAGGAGGGAGAGGAAGGGTTGGACTGGGTCTCCTGCTTGATCTGGACATCCCCTATCACCATGTTGACGCCTGCAGCATGCACACATGCGCACGCACACGCACATTAAATTAATCACTTCACACTCTTTTGCGACTGGAGTAACACAGACAAGTCGCTATTTTGACATCATTAGGTCGGGTAAATACACACACACACGCACACACACACACACACACACACACACACACACAGGCAGGGATAGCCTGGTGGTTACAGTGATGTATTTGTGATCTGGTGACCCGAGTTCAATTCTCGTTCGAGAGGATTTTTTCCTCTGGAGTTAACATCAGTGCCAACTCCACTCTCCCCAAAAGTCCTTCGGATGAGACTATAAACCGAGGCCCCGTGTGCGAACGCATACATACACACGGGGACTGGATGGAAAAAAGCACAAGTGTGCTTATTCCATTATCCTCAAAATAAAAGAATAAACTAAACACACACACACACACGTGGGTTGGTGGTCTAGACATAATGCACCCGTCTAGAAAGCGAAAAGTCCGGGTTCAAAGAACGTGGTGATTCGATCCCCATTTGGGCTGGACACTTTTCTCCTATCTAATAATAATAATAATAATAATATATGGAATTTATATACTACACCTATGAGTGGTAGTCTGGGTGCTAGTCTTTCAGATGATACAATAAACCAAGGTCCCATATGTTACACATAATTATTTTTTGGCAGCCTTCAGTCTCGGAAGACTATGGAGTTGCGCTCTAGGTGTTAAATTCTGGTACAGTAGCGTCGGGTGTGGCTGGCCAGTCCC
>CM054167.1:33459950-33534950 GCA_028751875.1 Rapana venosa | reverse complement strand
TTCCTGCAAAGAGCACAAAACTTCTTAATCAATTCTACAAAACACATAACTGAAAATTACTGATTCTGCACCAAAAACACGATTCGGCGCAACAGTACACAACTCTTCATTAATACTGCAAAACAGCACAAACACTTTTAAATAAATTCTGCAAAATGGCACAGAACTCTTTAATCAATTCTGCAAAACGACCAAAAACTCTTCATCAATTCCACATAACATCATAAAACTCCTCATTTCTGCAACTATAAAAAAAAACGGTACAAAACTCTTCATCAATTCTGCAATCTGCAAAGCATCGCAAATGTCTTAATTCTAGCAAAACCGCACAAACATTTTAATTCTGCAAAAACTGCACCAAAATATTAATTCTTCAAAGCAGCGCAAAGGTCTTAATTCTGCCACCCCCCCCCACACAAAAGTCTTAATTCTGCAAAACAGTACAAACGTCTTAATTCTGCAACACCCCACACACCCCAAAAATTCTGCGACTAAAGTCTTAGTCAATTCTGCAAAACCTCATAAAAGTCTTAATCGATTCTGCAAACCAGCACAAAAGTCTTAATCTATTATGCCACAAAATACTTAATTCTGCAAACCCTCACAAAAGTCTTAATCGGTTCTGCAAACCATTGCAAGTCTTAATCAATTCTGGAAAGTAAGAAAAAAGTTGTGTGTGTGGTTTTTGGTTTTTTTTTCTCCATCAATTCTGCCACAGAAGTCTTAATCAATTCTGCAAACTACCAAAGAAGCCTTAATCAATTCTGCACAACAGTACAAAGTCTTAATTCTGCAAAACTGTACAAAACTCTGCATCAAGTATACAAAAGAGTACAAAACTCTTTTTGTTTTGTTTTGCAAAACAATGCAACACTCTTTAATCAATTCTCCAAACACACACACACACACACACACATACATACGCATGCACTCACGCACGCACGCGCACACTTCGGATGAGACTATAAACCGAGGTCCTGTGTGTGAAAAAATGCACACAGAACATCCTGTACACATATTAAAACCCTTTCTGCTTTTTGGAAAAGTAGGCCATTGTGTGCCGGTAGGAATGGATGGCAAAATTTACAAAACTGCATACACACAGGGACCGGGTGTAAAAAAGCACATGAGTGCTTATTCCCTTATCCTTGAAATAAAAGAATTTTTAAAAAATTTTCTTTAAACCACACACAAACACACACACACATTCTCTCTCTCTTTCTATCCCTCTCTGTCTCTCTCTCTAACAACGACTGTAACTATACCTTCTTGCTCTTAGTTTAATACTTATACAGAATACATGTGTGTATTCTTCGGTTATTTTCTTCTTCCTGTTGTTTCTCTTTTTCTTCATCTTTCATCTTTGACTTTTCTTGTGTTTTTAAAATTATTTTTCAAATATGTTACAAGTACACGTGTCTTTAATATGTTTATTTCTCATTCTTTTCTTTTTCCCTTTGAGGGCTGGATGGGGGGGAAAAAAAGGCATTGTACTTCATCTTTTTTTTTTTTTTTTCATTCCGCAGTTACACCTCCGAGATTCACCAATGGCGAGGTTTTGCACTGTTTTGTGCCCTCCACAGCCACATTCCAACTTTGGGGAGTACTTTAAAGAGTTATTACCCTCAGCGCCTGGGCTTTATCACAGTTCTGGATTAAACCATTGATGCTGGGGGCAACAGCAAAGTGAGAGGCTGTAGTATGACCAGTGGCTTTCTTTCCCACCCATGGAATTCCACTTTACAGCTTAGTCTTTAGTGATCGACTACGACTCTCTGACTAGGAGGCTTGACTTGTACAGTCCTTATGTGCTGCAGCCCTGGGGGCTGGTTGGTTTTTGGAGAACATCTCCAATGCTGACTGTCCTTATGCCCACTTGGCCGAGAGAGTGGGGATGTACTGTGGGCAAGGCATCTCCACTATAATCAAATTTCTGCCCAGTTTCCAAAACAGCAGCTGCCTCCTCTGCTGTTTTGGAGGTCATCGTCAGACACGACGGACAAACATACAATACATATACCCTCAGAAAACAAGATTTTGTTATCATTATTATTACCTCACTCACTCACACACACACACACAGAGTTCTCTCTCTCTCACATATTCAGTCTCCTATTAATTTTAGGGTCGTCTGGTATCACTTAAAGTGGAAAGACGTTAAACTTGAAGACATAACTTTACTTACGCAGAGTGTTCGAGTTATGCGCATTGCGCTCGGGATCTGCTGACCCACATTCATGGAGTTCATGATCATCAGTTCCGACTCCACTTCCCTCAAAAGTCCTTCAGATGAGAATATATAACTCCACTCCCCTCAAAAGTCCTTCGGATGAGAATATATAACTCCACTCCCCTCAAAAGTCCTTCGGATAAGAATATAACTCCACTCCCCTCAAAAGTCCTTCGGATGAGAATATAACTCCACTCCCCTCAAAAGTCCTTCAGATGAGAATATAAGTATAAATCAAGGACCCGTGTGCAAACACACGCAGAACATCTTGGCATATTCGATAAAAGAGAAACCTGTTCCGCTTTTCAGAAGAGCAGGCCATTGTGTACCGGTGGGAATGGATGACAAAACTTACAAAACTGCATACACACAGGGACTGGATGTATTAAAAAAAATGTACATGTATGAGTGTTTATTCTATTATCCTCGAAATAAAAGAATAAAATAATAGCACACACAGTGACACACACACACATACATGTATACACACAAACACACATATCCCGGACCCCCCTCCCCCACCCACATCCCCCCCACCCACTCATCCCCATCCACACACACACACACACCTCCCTCCCCCCACCACATACACACACACACACACACACACACACACACACACAACATATCACCATCCTGTCAAACTTCTTTTCGTACTGTAGACCATTTCTTTTCTCTCTCTCTCTCTTATCTATTGATTTTGCCAAAGCATTTGATGTCATAGATCATAACCTTTTCATCCGGGTACTGTATAAATTTTCGGACGATGCTTTGCCACTCAAAAAATCATTTCTTAATAATCGAACCCACACTGTTTGGCTAGATGATGAGCATTCTGAATTTATGTCACAAAAATATGGTGTTCGGCAAGGATCAGTATTAGGGCCTCTTCTTTTTTCACTATATATATTAATATATCAATGACCTTCCTTTCTTCATTACTAAAGGCGTAACTGAACTCTTTGCTGATGATACTACTATCTACTCTTCTCTTCTATCAAACTCTATCCAAGAAAATGCTGATCAATTGCTGGAATGGACCAGACTTAATCATATGGCCCTAAATGATCAAAAAACTAAATTCATGATAATTACGTCTTGACAAAAACGACAAAATGTAACCTTTGCTCTGCCACAAGTTAATCTCGGTAATACTACTATTAAAGAAGTAGATACTCATAGACTCTTAGGAGTTACTATTGATAATGATCTTTCCTGGTCACCCCATATTGACTTCTTATAAAAACGAATCTCCCAAAAGATATTTCAACTCTCTAAAATCAAACACTTTCCTAGACCTAGATTCTCGTAAACAATTCTACTATGCTTATATCCAATCATTTATTGATTATGCTTCAACATTATATGATGGGTGCAGTGCCAATAGCTTAAAACCTGTTTCAAGAATCCATAAACGAGCTCTTAAAATGGTACTCCTTAAGTCTTCGACTTTATCACCCCAAGACTATATATTAAATTGGACATTCTCCCCATAACTTTTCATTTGGAATATAATAAAGCAATAATAATGTATTGCATAATAAACGGTCTGGCTCTATCTACACTGACTAATAAGTTTCCAATTAACCAGTCAAGGTACACAAATAACATAGTAATACCGAAACCAAGACTAGATCTTTACAAGACAAGCCTTCGTTACTCTGGAGGAACTGTTTGGAACTCATAGCAAACCATCTTAAAAATAAAAATAGCATTACTTCTTTTAAGCATAATTATAAATCTTACTTGTTCCAGAAGATTAGTCAAATATGCTACTAAACTATTATCAGTTTTACGCTTGTTAAATTGAGGCAACTGTTAGCACCACATTAGAAAAAATATCACTTTAAGGAGAGTACATGAAAGTAACATAGACATACTGTATACCTAATCTTTCATACTGTGTGCATTTGGTAGTTTTCCATGTCAGTTGATTTTTCTTGGTGGGGGTGGGGGGGGGGGGGGGGTATTTTTTGTGGGGGGGGGTTTTGGGGGGAGGGGGGTAGTTTTATTTTATTTTATTGTTTATTTTGGTTTGTTTGGGGCTTTTTTTTCATTGTTTGGTTTGGGTTGGGTTGTTTGGTTGGGTTGTTGTTTTTTTTGGGGGGATGGGAGTTGTTGGGTTTGGGGGGGGGGGGTTTTGGGGGGGAGGTAGGGGTTTTCTTTTTTTATTGTTGTTTATTTTTTATTTTAGGAGGGTTTTTTGTTTGTTTGGGTTTTGGGAGGGGGTGTTTTTGGAGTGGGGTTTTTTTTTTTTTTTTGGGGGGGGGGGGTGCGCGTGATTTTGTTGTTGTTGCGGAGTGGGGGGGGGGGGATTAATTGTTGTTCTTTGTTTGTTTGTTTTTGCCAGAGGGCTGGATGTAAAAAAAAAAGCAACTACTGCTTATTCACATCTATTCACCCTCTTTGAATAAAAAGTTTTCAAAGTTTCTCTCTCTCTGTCTCTCTCCATGTATACATGTGTACTTCTACAAAAAGATGTTGCACACATTGATTGAAATGCAGGACCAGCTGTGGTCGTCAGTCAGTCATACAGCTAACCGCCCAGGTGACAACTTCTCTTTCTCTCCAAAATCCATACGTCACACGCACACACACCCCCAATGGAGGGGAAAAAATATATATGACACGGAGGATTCGATTATCTTATTTCACATCCCCAGGAGCTAGCTCCCCAGGCTGATGTTTTGTGAGAGTGAGAGAGAGACAAAGATGGAAAGAGAGACAGAGACTGAGTACTGAGAGAGAGAGAGAGACAGAGAGAGGTTTCAGCGTACAATGCCAAAGAGAGAGAGAGACAGAGAGACAGACAGTGAGACAGACAGAAAGGAAACAGAGAGAGAGAGAGACAGATTAGGGAGAGAGAGAGTTTTACCATACTATGCCAGAGTCAAAGACAGAGACAGAGAGAGAAAGAGACAGAGACTGAGTACTAAGAGAGAGAGACGGAGAGAGGTTTCAGCTTACAATGCCAAAGACAGAGAGAGAGACAGAGAGACAGACACTGAGACAGACAGAAGGGGAAACAGAGAGAGAGACAGATTAGGAAGAGAGAGAGGGGTTTTACCATACTATGCCAGAGACAGAGATAGAGAGAAGAGAGAGACAGAGTACTGAGAGAGAGACAGATTGAGGTTTCAGCCTACAACACCAGAGATAGACACACACACAGAGACAGACAGACAGACAGAGAGACAAAGACACAGAGAGACAAAGACAGAGAGAGGTTTCAGCATACACTGCCAGAGACACAGAGAGAGACAGAGACACAGACAGCAGAGACAGACACAGAGACAGACAGACACAGAGACAGACAGACACAGAGACAGACAAAGGTTTTAGTGTGAAAATGCCAGAGACAGAGAGACATAGAGAGACTCAGAGAGACAGAGAGACTCACAGAGATAGGGGGAAGGAGAGAGAGACAGAAGGTGGGAGGGAGAGAGAGAGAGACTCAGAGAGAGACAGAGACTCAGAGAAAGAGACAACCAGACAGACTGACGGACAGATGGACAGACTAACAGACAGACAGAGGAGGAGGAAGAGAGAGAAAGAGAGTGAGACAGAGAGAGACAGAGACTGAAACTGAGTCTAACTTGAATGATTTATACACAAAAAGGCCACAGGCCCATGGATACATGAATGATGAAGGGGGGTGCCAAACTGCTTAGTATTTTGGACAGACACAAAGAGGTACACAGAGAGAGGTTTCAGCATAATATAATGTCAGAGAGAAAAAGGCAGAGCGAGGGAGAGAGACAGAGATAGAGTATAATGTCAAAGAGACAGAGACAGAGACAGCACCAAAGAGAGGTTTCATCATATAATGTTACAGACAGACAGACAGACAGACAGACGAGAGACTGAGGCAAAGACAGAGGCAGTCGTTTCAGCATTATGTGTCAGAGACAGAGAGAGACTGAGACAGAGAAACTGGGAGAGAGACAGAGAGAGGTTTCAGTATATGATGTCACAGAGAGAGACACACACACACATAGAGACAGGCAAACAGAGACAGGCAGACAGACAGAGAGACAGACAAACAGAGACAAAGAAAAAGAGAGACAGAGAGAAACTCTGAAATTAGTGTAGCACTTGGCACTTCAGCCTTAGGCCACAATACAATCGAACAGTGGAGTGGGGTATGGTATTGGTAATCATATGTATATATACACAAGAATATGTTCATGAATTTCAAAAATGCAATTTAATCAATATATTTTTCTTAGCTATTAAATTATCAAAACAAAGACACCTGCGGCAAGGTGTGACTGAGCCCCTAGCATTATTACTCTAACAGTAACACCAGAAAGAGAGCTCTACACAGACAAGACAGACAAACTAATACAGTAATAGACAGAGACGTCTAGACAAAGACAGAAACAGAAGTGAGAGAAAGAAAGAGTGTCAATGGGAAGAGAGAGAAAGAGCAAGGAGAGGGAGGGGGGGGGGGGTTGCAGAAGTAGCAAAGAGAGTGAAAGAAAGAAGAATGAGAAAAGAAAAGGGAGAGAGGGGGGAGAAGAGAGAGAAAGAGAGAGAGGGAAAGGTGTGTGTGTGTGTGTGTTGTGTGTTGTGTGTTGTGTGTATGTGTGTGTGTTGTGTGTGTGTGTGTGTGTTTGTGTGTGATTTGTGTACAGTGTGACTGTGTGTACAGTTTGTGCCTGCATGCATGCCTGCATCAGAGCATGCCTTCCTGTTCCGCTTTTCGTAAGAGTAGGCCATTGTGTGCCGGTGGGAACAGATGACAGAATGAACAAAAACGCATACACACGGGGACTGGATGTAAAAAAGCACATAAGTGCTTATCCATTATCCTCAATATAAAAGAATAAGGTAAAGTAAGCATGCGTGTGTGTGTCTGCATGTGTGTGTGTGCATGTGTGTGTGCGTGTGCATGCATGCGTGCATGTGTGCGTGCATGCGTGCATGCATATGTACATGTGTGAATGTGTGCGTGCATGTGTGTGTGAGCATGCGTGCGTGTGTGTATAATTTGTGCACCCATGCATATGTGCACTTGAGCATGTGTGATGATGTGTTGTGTGTGCATGTTGTGTGTGTGTGTGTGTGTGTAGGTGCGTATTGTGTGCATGTATTGTTGTGTGTGGATGTGTTTGTACATGTATGTATATTTGTGTTGTTTGTGTTGTGTGTGTGTACGGAGAAGAGGCCCAGGGGATCCAATCTATGATCCAAACCAATCTCTAAACTTTGTTTTTCAGTCTTGGCATGTTTGTACATGTATGTATATAAATGTTGTTGTTTTTTAAAGTATGTATGGCACGGAAGCTGACTCTCTACTTCAATCTTCATGCTCACCAATTAGAGGCCATTCAACCATAACAGACAAAAGAAGCTGACTCTCTACTTCAATCTTCATGCTCGCCAATTAGAGGCCATTCAACCATAACAGACAAAATCAACCAGTAAATCACAGAGAGGTTATTTTGAAGAATGGATTGGTGGTCTAGAGGTAATGCCCCTGCCTAGAAAGCAAAACGTCCGGGTCGCAAGTGTGCAGAGGTTCAAACTAAAACTCTCCCACCCCCCCTCCATTAGACCATGAGTGGTGGTGGTCTGGGTGTTAGCCTTTCAGATGAGACACGAAACTGAGGTCCCGTGTGTTACACATAATTATTTAGCGCATGAAAAAGAATCCACGGCAACAAGAGAGGTGTCCCTGGCAAAATTCTGTAGAAAAAAGCCACTCTGATAGGGAAACAAATACAGTTGCAGACCGGAAAAGAAAAAAATGGGTGGCTTTGCTCTTGTGGCAATGCACTCTATCCAGGAAGAGCTGCCCAAATTTCATGCAGAGAAATCTGCCGTGACTTTAAGAGGTATGAAATAAAGTATAAAAAATAAAAAAATAAATCAGAATAAATTAACAAGCATAACTTGGGGGAGTGCATGTGCATGAACACACACACACATGTACACACACACATATATATTTGCGTGGTTTCTTTTTATGATAGACTACTTTTCCCCCCTCGCATTTTTCAGTAGGGTCTCTACAACCACCTGAATTCTCATACACCCCTTGTATATTTTTTTTTTCTCGTCTAATATCAGTTATCACTGAGAGTGAACAGACGTAAAATCAAAGACAACAACAACACATATATATATATGTATACATAATGTACACACACACACATAGTATATATTAAAAGAGTCCTTCGAATGAAACTATAAACTAAGACCCTGTGTGTGAAGGCATGCAGAACATCTTGCACACATGTTAAAATCTGTTCTGCTTTTCAGAAGAGTAGGACACTGTGTGCCAGTGGGAACAGATGACAAAATTTACAAAACCCCATGCACACGAAGACTGGATGTACAAAAGAATTGTGCTCAAAATAAAAAAATAATAAAATTATATAAACCATGCTAACACACACACAGACACACACAGACACACACGCGCGCACACACACACACACGCACACAGATAAATCCAGAGAAAGAAAGAAATGGACAAAGAGAGACATTACAACTTGCGCAGAGAGAGAAAGAGAGTGAAAGAAGAGGGAGTCAGACAGAAAATGAGAGAGACAGAGACAGAAACGCACCTTACACTATCCTCACAAAACCGCCCCAACGAGTCAATACAAAATTTTCTTAAAACATCAAAACCAACACACAAATACATAATTCACATACCTCCACAACAACACACATACTAATCTCCCAGAAAAACACAGAATGAACACACACACAAGAGAGTTCCAGAATCTTCCACCAGGAGGCAGTTTTCATCCCTGTCGACGTATCAATTACGCCCGTATTATTTGTTCACCTTTCCCAGGCCATTGATTTCCCGCTCGTTTGGTGTTTGTTTTCTTCTACTGCTCCGCGACACGATTTAAAATGATATTTGCCTACCCATATACATGATACACAGTCAGCAGCGCAGGAACTTTGCATGCTTAGTTTGGGCGTGCGTGTAGGTTAAGTGTTGTTTGGTACAGAACACCGTGAAACAGCACCTGGCATGTTATATTTGTGTGTGTGTGTGTGTGTGTGTGTGCATGCGTGCGTGTGAAAAAAAAAGAGTGAGTGAGTGAGTGAGTTTATTTATTTATTTCTTTCTTTTATTTCGAGGATAATGGAATAAGCACTTATATGCTTTTTTACAAATAGTCCCTGTGTGTATGCGGTTTTGTAAATTCTGTCATCTGTTCAGTGTTCCCACCAGCACACAATGGCCTACTCTTCCGAAAAGCGGAACAGGATTTAACGTGTGCGCAAGATGTTCTGCGTGCGTTCGCACACAGGGCCTCGGTTTATAGTCTCATCCGAAGGTCTTTTAGGGAGAGTGGAGTCTGCACTGATGTTAACTCCAGGGGAAAATATCCCCTTGAATGGGAATCGAACCCAGGTCGTCAGATTGCGAGCGCAATGTTCTGACCACTAGGCTATCCCACTGAGTGAGTGAGTGAGTGAGTGGGTGGGTGATTGGGAGAGAAGGTGAGTGAGTGAGTGAGTGTGTGTGTATGAGTGTGAGAGAGAGAAAGAGAAAGAGAGTGAGTGAGTATGTGCATGTGTGTGTGTGAGAGAGAGACAGACAGAGAGGGGGGGAGAAAAAGTGCCTATTATGTTTAGGTTTGGGGGGGGGGGGGTTAATTATCAAAAAGGTGTGCATGTGTGGGTGAATGTGCACGCATATGTGCATGGGCAGTGAGTGTGCATGTGTATGACTATGAGGGTGAGAGTGCGTGTGTTTGGGTTTGCTTTTTTTTTTGTTTGGGGCTTGTTGTTTGTTGTTGTTGGGTTTGGGGAAGGGTGGGGGGGATGTTGAACAACATAATTATTTATTCTTGAAGTGAAAAATTGTATCTTTTGTAGATCCAAGGTGGGTCCATTCCCCCCCCCCCTCCCCCCCCCCCCCCCCCCCCCTCCCCCCCACAAAAGCCCTCAACCTTCCCCCCCTGCCGTCCCCATCTTTCCCCCCCCCCCACCAACCACTCCTCTTAAAAGGTAAGCGATTAAAAATGTAGAAGTGCGATATTTTCCCCAAAAACCTTTAAAGGTTAAAAGTAGGGACCCATCAACTCACTTCTCTAGGGGCCAGCATATTGAGGGCAGCGCCCATCTCCTCTCCCTCGCTGCTTTACCTTCCCTGACCCTAAAGACATTTATAGCTGGATGAATTGGGGGACTGTATTGAAGCCAAGGCGCGCAAACGGTCACCCATCCAACTGGTAACTACGCTCAACGCTGCTTAACTTGGCTGGGGGAAAGCAAGTGCTCCGACCACTGAGCTTTCCCGTCCCCATTCTTAAAAGGAGACCCCCTCCACAAAAAAAATCCTCTGAAGCCACAGTATAGCTGCCTGTTTTGGCAAGAGACGTGAAAACAGTCTTGCATGCCAACTTCTCATCCAGTGTGTACTTTACATTTTACAATTTGACTGTGATTCCCAGGTGAGAGGAGTGAGTCAGAGTGCACGTTGTGGGCATGGCAACCCTCAGGGCATCAAACGGGGAAATGCATGACAACTACTTTTTTTCTGACTATATATATATATATATATATATATGTGTGTTGTGTGTGTGTGTGTGTGTGTGTGTGTGTGTGTGTGTGTAGTGTTGTGTGTGGTGTTGTGTGTGTGTTTCCCTATGACAGCACTTTTCTGATAGAAATTTGATAGGGACAACTATTCTCATTGCCGTAGTTGAAGTGCTCAATATATATATTACATAATATTTTTGCACATGGAGCTTCTATTCATCGCTTCAACTGAAATGACAAACACCCAAGCGATCATTCTGTGAATTTTTTTTTTTTTGGGGGGGGGGGGGGGGGGGGGGGGGAGAGAGAAGCCCAGCTTCAAACAGGATTAACAGGGGTGGAGGGGGCGGGAGAGGAGGAGGTGGGGGGGGGGGGGGGGGGGGGGGGAACAGAAGCCCATATTAAGACAGGATCAAACAAGCGTTCTGCAGACCACCAATCCCATCTGTCGCCTGAGTGTTCCGGAAGTCAGCAAAAGATTCTTGAAACAAACAAACAAAAAATGTATACTGTATATATATATATACATGGATGTACTGAAGTAAAGATCCCCCCAATCCCCCCGATGTGAAAAAGCTCACCATCCATAGCAATCTCTATATGAGGGTCCTCCTCTGGCTGCTGCAGTTGCTGCTGCTCCTCATTGAACTCCTCTTCATCCACCAGGTCGCAGTATCCATTGTACAGATACTTGTACTGAAAATCCTTGCTTGAAGACATGATGATGCCTGCCTGCTCTAGTCTTTCTCTCTTCCGTGGTCTGTTCTTCCAAAGATCTGAGCACTTCAAACCGCTGTGCTACATACAGGCTGCTCGCACTCTCCTCATGGGGGCCCACAACTCTGCAGAACTTGTGCCTGAGAGTGGAGAGTTACTGGTCTTCCAATGAAAGTTTGAATTTTATGTTTTGCGAAACACTTGATGGGCGAGTTGTCGTTCATGAACAGTTCACATCAGACATCTTTGAAAATGTTGAATTCTGATCCACTTTTTAGTTCGATAGTAAAAAATCAATGAGAAAACTGCTGGCTGACAAAATCTTTCGTCTCTGATCCCCAGTTTTCTGAACAGAACATGATTTGGGTGAGCATTCTTAAAACACTATGAATTGCTATGAAAGTTTTCTGTGCCAGAATGTTTGTTTTGTCCATGAACATGTACTTGTTTTGTATCACATCTTAATGCTCCAAAATTTACAAACTGGACACTACTTCACAGAAACTTATTTTCGAAACAAAAATTCAGGTTTACCGTCATCACCATTTACCTTTTTCCCCCGTACATTTGAAGTTTTTCTTTAGGTTCTAACTCCAGTACAGCTAACTACAGACCATTCTCCATCACCAGTATACTGAGTATACTATATAGTTTCATACATATGTATACAATATGGATGGACACATATGTTTATCAGTCACACACACACACACAGTGACATGTACACACTTTCCTTCCGGAGCTTGTTGATCAATACGACACTCAGACACACAATCACTGATGCTTTTCTGTTTCCGTTCACACACCACCTGTGCACAGTGTCACGAATATATTGATCCTTCAGCCCTCATATCCAGTAAATCAAGGCTTTCTTTGTCACAACCCTCGAAAAACACCAGTCATTGTCTTTATTAAGCGTTTAGGATTACCTTATACAAACGCATCTAGAGCCAAACCATGAACAAAATCAGCTGCAAACTTCAATCGAAGAGAATGATATATATCCACAAAGAAAGGGATTTTTTGCCGGTTTCATTTTTTTCTTACACCTTCAAGCCATAGGAACTGGTTCAGTCACCATATGTTGTTGTGAATTTTTTTTTTTACTGGGGGAATTTACAACATTCCCACAGAAAAATTTTACAGACAACCTCACCAACATCGACACAGAAAACAAAACAAAAATTGACCAAACAAAACCCTCTGCAACAATGGATATCAGACAGAGATATATTTATATCCATGTGGTCCTTTAGGCAAAACAAACACGCGCACTGAGGGCAGAAAATCTGTGGTAAACTGACTGTGACAGGACAAACCACCACGTGTTGTTTGAAGTGAGACACATGTGTCCCAAGCCGCATTGCTATCTGAATCCCCTAGCAAGGCCTGGAGGCTTGGCTAAACAGGAGGTTAGCAAGTCATTATACACAGCTGTCACCACACTCCCTCCCTCCCCCGCCCCACCCCCTCCCCCAATTCCTTCCATATCACACACAGCCTGTCCATCCCCCTCTACTATGGAAGATCAGATGTGTGGAAAGGTTTATTAAGTGTTAAAATTACTGGCAATGAATGGAGTCGTTTTCACCACAATAGTCTCTTCGGGGGAAATCAATGATGTTTTGGATATGAATTTGAATATAAGCTCCACATGAAGTTGAGATAATAAAAAAAATAAATAAAAGGTCATTGTGTTCAAACTAATTTTCACATCATATAGATTACAGTTGCCATAACTTTCACCACAAAAAGTCATGTTCATAAGAAAATAATCACTGGACGGACAAGAAGACTAGAAGAAATTGTATTTTCACAAAGTTGACATAAACCAATTCAAATTATAATAATAATAATAATAATAATAATAATAATGTATGGAATTTATATAGCGCTGAATCTTGTAAAGCAACAAATCAAAGCGCTCAGATTTTATTTCATACCACTTTAAGTCACGGCAGATTTCTCTCCGTGAAATTCGGGCTGCTCTCCCCGGGGAGAGCGGGAGAACGCGTCGCCACTTAGCGCTGCGCCACCCTTTCACCCTTTTTCTTTTTTTTTTCTTTCTTTTTTTTCTGCAGCTGTATTTGTTTCCCTATCAGAGTGGCTTAAGCTATTAGCTTGTTGCTGCTCCAAATGTATTTGTGTAGAATGTTTTTTTCTCCTCTGATAAAAGAGTAGGCCATTGTGTGCCGTTGGGAACAGATGACAGAATTTACAAAACCGCATACACACGGTGACTGGATGTAAAAAAGCACATAAGTGCTTATTCCATTATTGATATAAAAGATTTTTTTTTTTAATTTAAATAATGATATAGAGGGGGGTGAAGTCGCATACGTACACAAAATCTCACCATTGGTGAGCCTCGAAACTCGGTACAGTGCACCAACAACTCCTCAAGGACTTAAAGAGTTGAATTAAATTAAGCGAGAAATCACACCTTAGTGATGGGACAAAAGCGGTTGCATACGCAAAAATATCACCATTAGAAAACCTCAGAGCCCTAACTGAAAAATGAAACGAACAAAAAATGAAGACAGAATGTGACTCACTACCTTAAGGTAGCCACATTCTGACTTCAGGAATAGAATGATGTTTAAACACAACACCAGCGTGCATGCAGAGGGTTTTCTTCTTTTTTTTTCTTTTTCTTTTTTTTTGGGGGGGGTATCCATTCTTACCGGCACACATGGCCTACTTTCCTAAAGGCAGAACCTGTTTTTAACATGTACTCAAGATATTCTGCATGCATTTGCACACAGGGCCTCAGGTTTATAGTCTCATCCAAAGGATTTGGGAGGGGGGGGGGGGGGGGAGTAAAGTCAGTACTGATAATAACTCCAAGGTAAGGTAAAGGTAAAGGAGTCCCATAACCTATAAGGTCGTAGGGGAGCGAGGCGTCAGAGACCTCACTTCTCTAGGGCCAGCATACTGAGGGCGGCGCCCATCTCCTCTCCCTCGCTGCTTTACCTTCCCTGACCCTAAAGAGGGCAGGTACCCATATACAGCTGGGTGAACTGGGGGAACTGTACTGAAGCCAAGGCGCACAAATGGTCACCCATCCAACTGGTAACCACGCTCGACACTGCTCAACTTGGCTGGGGGAAAGCGAGTGCTCCGACCACCAAGCTATCCCGTCCTTCAAGGGAAATTTTTATTCCCTTTGAAGCATTCTGTCTTCATTGTAAATTTCTATTGTGACATCATCTTTACTTTAGACAAAAGCAATCTACCATACACCCTCCCCTCACCCCTAACCCCTCCCCATCTCAAGCCTCCCCACCCTCCCTTTTACCCTCCAGCTGTGACTGCCAGTCAGATATACAATACATAATATCCATTTATTGCTTACGCACTTTCCCGCTCTTTGCCTATACCTCTGTTGCATTGACTGCACTAGCAAAATCCATTATATATAATATATATATTATATATATATATATATATATTATATATAATATTATAAGCGTGCATAACAGAATCCAGCAAACCATTGGACCCTATGAGAACCTTCTAACGATTGTGAAAAAGCGTAAACTTGAATGGTATGGGCATTGTCACAAGATCCAAAGGATTGCAAGACAATTTTACAAGGCATTCAAGGAGAAGAAGAAGAGCATGACCAAGAAGAGCTGGGAGGATAACTCAGCAATGACAGCCTAACTCACAACCCTGGAAAGCAGACAGAGAGAGGAATGCAGGAAAACTGCATTATGCTTGAGTCTTTGAGGTTTGCCACCTCGGTCGTCAGACTACGACAGAAATCATATATATATATTATATATATATATATATATATATTATATTTATATATATGATAATATGCTCTTTTCTACTTTCTCCTCTCTCTCTCCTTCTTCTCTTTCTCCTCGTCCTTCATGAACATTCAGCAAGCAAAGTACTACTGAACTAGTACTGTTGTCTGCCAATTGTGCGTCGCGCTGCCATTCAGCACCTGACAAGTCAGGCCCAATGCATCCAACTTCGGCATGGAACAAACTTGTTATCTTTTAAGTCTTTCTGGTTTGAAAAACAAAAAACTAAACAAAAAACAGAAAATAGACAAGAAGGCAGATAACAGACATAGACCAGAAGGCAGAAAATAGACAAGAAGGCAGATAGCAGACATAGACCAGAAGGCAGAAAATAGACAAGAACTAGTTCAAGAAGGCAGAAAATAGGCAAGAAGGGGGTGATGTCCAGAAAGAAAATGGAACAAGGCAGAAACAAAGAGATGGGATAGAAAAGGGGGAATTCCAGGCACAGAATTTCCAGAAGGTGGGGATGGTATTTATACTGACAGTACGGTGAGTACCAAAATATATAATTGTTTCTATTTTTTTTCAAATACTGACAGCTCTCCCCCCCCCCCCTCTCCCCCAAGCATCCCCACTGGTGGGATGGGCGTGAGGGGGGGGGGGGGGGAGATAATGTGCTAGCTTTGTCCTCTCCAGCATATCTGAAGACTACACATCTGCCATGCAGACAGGAAACATAATCCAATCTGTTATCATCTTTTTTCACATGGTGTATGAACTCATTCTATGCTCTCTCTCTCTCTCTCTCTCTCTCTCTCTCTCTCTCCTCCTCTCTCTCTCCCTCCTCTCTCTCTCCTCTCTCCTTCTCTCCTTCTCGCCTCTCACCCTCTCTCTCCTTTTATTGTTTTGCTTAAATAGATTTAATTGTCGTGTCTACCATTTGTATCCTGTTGAATGCTTTATTCAGATTTAATATTTCAATTTTATTGTGTTAGTTGACTGTATTTGCGATTTAGTGAATGCTTTCTTCCATTGTTCCAATACTTTGTTTTGGGTGTATCAATTATGTATAGCTTAATTTCAATGTGTACATGTCCTCTTCTATATATAAAATATTCATAAAGATTTTATTTTGGCATTGATGCATGGTGAGCATGCGTATGTGCAAGTGTGCATGTGTGCATGTGTGTGTGTGTACGTATATATGTACGTGTGCATGGGGGTGTAAATTGCTTTTCCGTAATCTTCTACGTCTGCTTATATAATATTTGTTATTGTGTAGTTTACAATTGCTGTTGTTTTCCCTATAAAAAAAGTTACTTGTGAAATGAATTTGTTGACATTATCTTTCTGTGAGCCAAAATGATACTTCTATCATGGTTTGCTCTCCTTTATAGTATGGAGAGGTGTTTTTTTGTTTTTGTTTTGTTTTTAGGGAGGAGAGGGGGGGGGAGGATTATTTGGTTTGTCCCCTCTCCTCTTCTTGTTGCTGCTTTTATTTTGCTCTTTGTTTTCTTTGCTATTTTGGGGGTTGTTTTCATGTTTATTTTGTTTGTTTTGTTTTTGCTTTATTGTTTTGTTTTGTTTTTGCTTTATTTTATTATTTGTTGTTGCCTTTTCCCCCCTCTTTTTTGGCGGTTTTTGTGGGGGGTTTTGTATGTGGGTGGGTTGTTTTTTTACTGTGTGAGTGTATTGGTATTGGGTTCGATTTATTATCATAAAATGTATCCCTAAGGGCGGGGACTGGTTGTAAAAAGGCACATGGGTGCTTATTCATTATCCTCGAAATAAAAGAATTTGTCATTGTCATTGTCACCCTCTCTTTCCTCTCCCTCTCTCTCACCCTCCCTCCTTTCCTCCTCTCAGCCTCAAATTTTGTCTCTCTGCTTCAACTATCAATGTCTGTATAATTATCTAGGATATGATATAACAAATATATTTTATTATATATATATATTGTTTAAATATATACATGATATAGATAATGCAATTATCATTCCTAATTAATGGGCCACATTGACAAACAAGGATCAGGTGTCTGGTTGTAAAATGACTCATGAATACAATCCAATTATTTTTTTAAAAGTATCCCACCAATGAATAATGATAAACTAAGATCAAGTTCTTCATGCCATATATCATTACATTATATAAAACACACACACACACTACACAGTGAGCACAGTGACACACACGCACGCATGCACACGCACACACACACACACACATGAACATCTTGCGAACATGTTAAAGCCCAACGATCCGCTTTTTGGAAAAGTAGGCTATTGTGTGCTGGTAGGAACGGATGACAACATTTACAAAACTACATACATACGGGGACTGGATGGGAAAAAAAGCACATGAATGTTTTAAATTCCATTATCCTTGAAATAAAATAAATATAATAAAATAAACAAACACACCGTCTGTCTGTCTGTCTGTCTGGTCTCTGTCTCTCTGTCTCTCTCTCACACACACACACACACACACACACACACAAGTGACACACACACACCTTGCCAATCCTGAACATACAAAAAAATAAAACAAATATCCATTGTCTACAAAAATACATTATAAAACGAATCAGTAATCAGTACAGTGACTCAATCACAAATGTAAAAATTTTCAAGGTCTACAAATACAATGTACGAGAATGCACACAACTACATAACTGAATACATGCATAATACATTGTATGTATATGAGTACAATAAAAACAATGTGTCCGTTAACTCGGACAGTGTGGAGAGTGAACATTTCATGCTTTTATAACAATGTCATGTGCGGCAAGCTGTTATACTTATACATTATGTATACATGTATACGTTAAGTGCTTTCTGACTCTACCTCTAAGTGAGTGATTGTCTCATGCAATTATCTGGCTCCTCTGCTCTTCAAAAATGTCAGCACTATCTATCTATGCATGTGCCTATGTCACAATTCTGAAATGGACTATTAGTATAATCAACAGGGAGCAATCTAGTTGAAAATAAATCATTAAATGAAGTTCATGTGTCACTTGCAACACAAGTGGAAAATGTGTATGTGAGGAAGAAGAAGGAAGGGGAGCTGAAAAAGTGAAAAAGAAAAAAAAAAAGTACAACAAATCTCGTTACCTCTGAATGTCTGGATATGCATACAAGGACGCCTATATGTACAAGGAAAAGTTCCATAATAAGGGAAAGTGTCCAAACTATGTGCATAGATATATACACATTCCTGGGTAAAACAATTCTTTTTAAAAATATTTCTCATGTCTTTTTTTTATATAAATTATAATAATATCTGCCTAAGGCTACATCTTCAACAGTCAGTATTTAACTGAATGGGTTGAAAAAATATCGACATTGACAAAAGTCAACAAAATCAACCACATCTAATATCACTGATAGTGAAGACAACGATTAACAACAACAAAGAAGTTGAAAAATATAGCAAACTATCATTACTGGAGGGGGGGGGGGAGGGGGGGGTTATGTTGTTGTTGCTGCTGTTGTTGTTTGTTGGGCTTTTCTTTTTTTCTTTTTTTTTTTTTTTTGGGGGGGGGATGGTTAAGTGAAATAGTATGACCCACAATCATTGCTGTTTTTTCCGAGAACAGTAGACTTCCAATGCTTCAATGGGGATTGGGGTGCAAGTCAGGTTCACTACTGACGTAGTGGTCAACATGTATTTAAGACATTTATTAATTATAAACACTATCCCTACGTTAAGGGAAAGAACCCCTCTTTCCCAGTACATGTGCACATTTGTATGCTACTGTAACCCAGCAATAAGATCGCTGAAGAAAGGAAAATCAGCAGAAATCAACAACATCCCAGCAGAGCTGATCCAACACGGGGAAGAAGCAGTGACAGACATCCTTACAAGTATCTGCAACAAGATCTGGCAGACTGGAGAGTGGCCTACACCATGGACTCAATCACTCATCATCACTCTCCCCAAGAAAGGAAATCTCCAGCAGTGCCAAAACTACAGGACAATCAGCCTCATAAGTCATGCCAGTAAAGTCATGCTGAAAGTGATCTTGAACAGGCTGAAACCACAGGCAGAAGAGATCATCGCCGAAGAGCAGGCCGGTTTCCGCCCAAACAGAAGCACCACAGAACAGATATTCAACCTGAGGGTTCTGTGTGAGAAATACAGCCAGCATCAACAAGACATCTTCCACATCTTCATTGATTTTAAGAAGGCCTTCAATAGAGTATGGCATGATGCTCTGTGGGCCACCATGAACAAATTCAACATGGGCCAGAAGCTGATTCACACCATCAAGGAACTCTACTCAAAGACCACCAGTGCAGTACTCGTACAGGGCAAGGTAGGGGAATGGTTCCATACCTCAGTTGGGGTCCGACAGGGATGTCTGCTGTCGCCGACACTGTTAAACATTTTCCTTGAACGCATCATGACTGACGCCTTGGAAGACCACACAGGCACAGTCAGCATTGGAGGGCGAACAATCACCAACCTCAGGTTTGCCGATGACATTGACGGTCTGGCAGGAAATGAAGAGGAACTGACCAACCTAGTGAAGCAACTGGACGAAATATCCTCAAGATACGGCATGGAAATCAGCGCCGAGAAAACCAAGCTCATGTCAAACAGTGCCCAGCCAATCACCACCAAGATCACTCTCAGCGGAAAAGAACTGGAGACGGTTGACCATTTCAAGTACCTTGGAGCCATCATAAGTGAGGAAGGATCGAAGACCGAAATCCTAGCAAGAGCGGCACAAACAGCAGCAGCAATGGCAAGACTGAAGACCATATGGAGAGACAGAAACATCCCTCTCGGAACCAAGGTAAAGTTACTAAACGCGCTAGTCATCTCAATCATGCTTTACGCATGTGAGGCATGGACACTGAACGCAGACCTACAAAGGAAGATCCAAGCAGTAGAAATGACATGCCTCAGAAGGATCCTTGGCATCTCATACAAGGACCATGTCACCAACAATGAAGTCCGCAGAAAGATCACTCAACAAGTGCGGGACTATGAAGACCTACTGACCACGGTGAAAAAGACAAAACTCAGATGGTATGGGCACGTAACACGCTCAGAAGGACTTGCAAAGACCATCCTGCAAGGAACAGTCCAGGGGAAGACAAGACGGGGCAGACAGAGGAGAAAGTGGGCCGACGACATCCGTGATTGGACAGGGAAGGACTTCAATGTCACCCAGGCACTCGCCCACGACTGCGCTAAGTGGAGCCAGCTGGTCCACCGTTCGTCCACCATGCAGCGCCCCTACGACCCTGGCGGGTTACGGGACCAGTAACAGTAACAGTAACCCAGTAGCGTGTGATACGGAAGGAAGGGTTAGTAGATAGTTGGTTACCCTGTAGCAGGTTACCCATAGGGAAAAGGTTAATAACTTAATACTAATGCTCACCATGAACATAATGATAATCTGAATACATCATTACATGATAATCAACAATAAAATTAAAAGCAATCATCGGAGTAGCTCTATAAAAAAAATTAAAAGAAAGTCAAAAACATTGTAAAACACACAGCACACAATGCATAATGTGACAATTGATAATGATACTAACACAGCATTATGCTGAAATATCAAATAAGAACATCCCACAACATACATAGCACAAACAGAAACACAAATACACACTAGTTAACATGAGTAACATCACAATATGTTCAAATAATGAAAACATATAAAATACAAATACACTGACACTACCTTTAAAAGTTCTCCACAATCTAGCATATTGCTGTGTTAGTATCAAAATCAATTGTCACATTATGACTTATGTATTGTGTGCTGTGTCAGTGTGTGTTTTACAATGTTTTTTTCATTGCTTCTTGGCCCTAGAGTCTTCTAACCCTTCATGGTTTTGGTTTTGTTTTTTGTTTGGGTTTGTGTGTGCATGCGTGCGTGCGTGCGTGCGTTTGCTGTCTTGTTTGGTTTTTTTCTTTTGTGTGTGTGTGTGTGTGTGTGTGGGGTGGGGGGGGGGGGGGGGGGGGGGTTGGGGGGAGGTGTTGATGAACAAACCACAAACTTATGAACACCATCATCATGATCATAATCAAAATCAGTTATTGCACAGTATATATTTTTTCTAAACGACTGAACAAGAGCGCTTTGATTTGTTGCTTTACAAGATTCAGCGCTATATAAGTTCCGTACATTATTATTATTATTAAGGATCACATCTTTGACTAGCTAGTAGTAGTTTAAACACAATAAAGGGAATTCATACCCCATCTCCAGCCATTACACCACGTCTTTATGATCTCATCTGACAGGCTACTGTGACTCCATCTTCTGGCATCAAACCGCTGCTTTTCTCATATTAACTTATTCAATAATACAACAATTAGTACTTGCCATTTATAATTTTTATATATTATAATAATAAAATATTGTGTGTGTGTGTGTGTGTGTGTGTGTGTGTGTGTGTGTGTGTGTGTGTGTGTGTGTGTGTGTGTGTGTGTGTGTGGTGTGTGTGTGTGTATGTGTGTGTGTGTATGTGTGTGTGTGTGTGTGTATGTGTGTGTGTATGTGTGTAACATACAAACTTGTTCACTGAAAGCATGACCAATGCATGTCATTAACTTGATTAAGTGCTTGTTTTTTAAGGGCAAAACATAAATGGCTCCAAGTGCTTGTTTTTTAAGAGCAAAACATAAATTTTGTCATCCTTTCCCACCAGCACATAATGGCCAACTCTTCTGAAATGTGGAATGGGTTTCAATGTGTGTGTTGTGTTGTGTTGTTGTGTGTTGTGTGTGTGTTGTATGTGTGCTGTGTGTTTTGTGTGTGTGTGTTGTGTGAGTGTTACTGTGTCTCACTTTTTAAAGTTTTTTGTTGTTGCTGTTTTGGGGTGGGTTTATTCATTTATTTCTAGGACAGTGGAAAAATGGGGTGGGTTTAAGATTTTTAATATTTTATTTCGAGGATAATGGAATAAGCACTCATGTGCTTTTTTTTAAAAAATTAAATCCAGTCCTCCTGTGCATGCAGTTAAATTGTAAATTTTTACATCTGTTCCCACCTGTACACAACAGTGTAATCTTCCAAACACTGGAACAGGTTTTAACAAGTACGCAAGATTTCTGCATGTGTTCACCCAAGGGACCTTGGTTTTTTGTCTCATCCAAAATACTTTTGGGGGGAAAGGAGTCAGCACTGATATTAATACCAGGGGTAAAAATCCAATTAAATGGGATTTGAATCCAGATACTGAAATAGGCAGACTGCAAGCGCAATGCTGTAACCGGGCTATCCTGTTCCCCCCTTGCTTGTGTGTCAAAGTCAAAGTCAAAGTCAAATGATTTATTTGTTAGGCTACGGACCCATACAAATGGAGTTCACATCCGCATAACATGCACATACAGTTCCACAGTTCCACATTCAAGTGCATCTTTCCTGATTAGATATGCTTTGTAGACGAAATTACAGAGTTTCGAAATAATGTCTTTGTTTCTGCAAGAAAGCAGTAGCACAAATTTGAACATTGAGGGTTTTCTGTAGTATTTGGGGGGAATAAGTTGTGAATGTAGATCAGCATACTTTGGACACACCAACAAAAAGTGCAGTTCTGTTTCAGGAGTTTCTGCACAAAAAGGGCAATAAGCATTGTTCACATTCACACTGTACATACCATAGAAAATGTGAGCACAAAGGCAGCCCTTGCTTGTGTGTGTATATGTGTGTGTGTGTGTGGGGGGGGGGGGGGGGGGGGATTAGAATGTTCAACACTGTTTCAGTGTTTGGTGAGTTTGCAAATCATCAACGGTGTTACTGAATAATTGACTTGAACTTCATCATTTTCAGATTTTGCAAATTTTTCTGATACAATGATAGCTGATAAAATAAAATAAAGGCAGAATACAAACACTGAAAGCAAACAATGAAACAGGTCTAGACACAGTTGAATGAACAAGACCAACAACAACAAAAACTTGGTACAAGTATGAACTGCAGAGCAGAGACAAAACAAAACCAACCACAAAAAGCATCAATTAACAACAAAGTCTATCCTGCAAACAAAGAAGGACCAAAAGAAAGGAAAAGTAAAAAAAAAGTCTGGAGCAGTCGGGCTCTAGAAAGAAATGGGCGTGGTAGCACCAGCCGGTAGCATCCCAGACATCCCTGCTCTGAATCCTGATGGGACAGTTTGATCTTCACACTTTTGCATTTATTTTATGTACTGAACCAAATAACATCAAGTTTCAACAAAGCATCAAAACGAGTGGTATGACTGCATGGATTATTGGTTATAGCAGACAAATGACAACAAAATAGATTGAGAGTCAGCACGACCAGCTAACACAGTAACGAACTAGTAAATCATCTATGAGATTGATACACATACAGATGTACCAACGTATATATCTAAGCTTACCATTCATATCGTCGTAAAAAACATTATCACAAGGAAGATCAGACCGGAAAAATTTCCGATCAACTTCAGACATTCCTTCTGAAGACATGGTCTTTAGCTTACGACAGAAGTCAAAGGAGACTGGTATTTCTTCATAACAAACTCACACGCCGTCATAAGCAAGCGTTCTGCTGTATGTCCCAGCATGCTTCACTTCAGGATATTGACATGGTTACGTGTACTTATTTGTCTTCCGGCGATGCATAACCGAAACAAATCAATAACATTTTATGTTCCAGTTGCAGAAAGAGATGCCATTGCACTCAGAATATTCTACTTTCGCACCGCAACATTTTCTGGATAATTGTGGAAATGAAATCACAACTAAGATTTCTTATAATCAGATGTTCGATGCAAGACATAAACCTGCCCTGGTTTAGTTTGAGTTCATTTCATAGG
This sequence comes from Rapana venosa, assembly GCA_028751875.1. Lineage (NCBI taxonomy): Eukaryota > Metazoa > Mollusca > Gastropoda > Neogastropoda > Muricidae > Rapana > Rapana venosa. The sequence goes on along the minus strand of CM054167.1, from coordinate 33,510,912 downwards.
TCAAGTCAAGTCATTTTTTTAATTTCCAGATGGTACATTGAATAAGCAATGCATTTGCTTTTTTTTTCATCAAGCCATCTATCTAGGAACAAAAACTTGATCAATATAATCTCACTACATTATTACCATAACCAATAATAATAAGACTAACTCCGTAGGAAGTGTGTGTTGCATCAGTCACTGAGTATGCTGTATGTACCAGTATGAGAGAGAGAGAGAGAGAGAGAGAGAGAGACTGCAACTAAGCCCCTTTACATCGTAAGATACAGACCTCTAGATTATAATCCTGAGTTATTCAATATTCTTATAATATTTTGTTAACATGTAATCCTCCTCCTTTATACAAATCTTCAAGGACAATAGGTGGACTGTAGTGAGCTTAAAACAACAGCATTTTCAGAATATTTAGTATTCCATGCGTTTGGATTTTTTTGTTTAATATTACACATGCTAACTTTCATTTACAAGAAATGTTTTCTAATGGTTTGGTTTATAATTAATGTAGAATATATGTAGTTGGTTAATCAAATTTTGTTTTTCGTGAGATGACAAAAGCAAACTCAGGGTAGTGATTTAGTCTTACATTTAAACATACACCCTATCAACAAGCTCATCCCAATAAACTCCCGTGTGGGAACGCATGCAGAACATTTTGCGCACACGTTAAATCCTGTTCCGCTTTTGGTAAGAGTAGGCCATTGTGTGCCAGTGGGAACAGATGACAGAATTTACAAAACCGCATACACACGGGGACTGGGGGTTTTGTTTTTTTAAAGCGCTTATTCTATTATCATCGATATAAAAGAATAAACTTTACAATGAGAAGGAATCCAGTGAAAAACTATTCCATTTCATCTCAATGCAATGCAATGTATTAAAAATCTAATCCATGAGTGGTGGTCTGGGCGCTAGTCTTTCGGATGAGACGATAAACCGAGGTCCCGTGTGTTACACGTAATTATTTAGCGCACGTAAAAAAACCCACGGCAAAAAGAGAGTTGTCCCTGGCAAAATTCTTAGGAAAAAGCCACTTGATAGGGAAACAATACAGCTGCAGAAAAAAAAAAGGGTGAAAGGGTGGCGCAGCGCTAAGTGGCGACGCGTTCTCCCGCTCTCCCCGGGGAGAGCAGACCGAATTTCACGGAGAGAAATCTGCCGTGACTTAAAGTGGTATGAAATAAAATCTGAGCGCTTTGATTTGTTGCTTTACAAGATTCAGCGCTATATAAATTCCATACATTATTATTATTATTATTATTATTATTATTATTAATCTCAAATATATATAGACTAAGTCCTTACATTTTTTTTAAAAAAGTGAAAAATATATAAAAAGAATTTAAAGTCCTTACATTTTCTTGCCAATTCTTTAAAACAAAAGTAGTACTGCTTTTAACTGAACATCAGGGGGTGGAATAGCCTAGTGGTTAGAGTGTCGCCTTCCTGATCTGTAGGCTCGGGATTGAGCCACCACCCAGGCACCCCTTCAAGGGGATTTTTTCCCCAGGAGCTAACATCGGGACTAACTCCACTTTTATAAAAGCCCTTTGAATGAGACTATAAACCAAGGTCCAATGTGCTATGTGCAGAACATCTTGCGCCCACATTAACACCCGTTCTGCCTTTCGGAAGAGTAGGCCAGTCATGCCAGTCAGAATGGATGATAGTCTTTTAAAAACAAAAACATATGAACACTAGTATTGTCTTTAGACATCATTCTCGAAGTCAGAATGTGGCTACCTTAATCGTGTGCAAAAACAGTCATATGTAGGGTATGCAAAAATCCCACCTCCCACCTCGGGTGGGCAACTCACTTAGTCTGGCTCCCGACTGAGCTAATACTGTTAGTAGGGGGCTTAGTAGGTGGTGTCCTGGGTATGTTAGCTCAGAACAGGTACCACTGAACACCACCAAAGTAACCCAGCAGCAGTTCAGGGCCCCTCTGGCTGGTGGCCCCACGGCGGCCTGATAGTGATGGGCTCCCTGTGGACTTCTGACCCTGAGGATGAGACATAACAAATCTGGGTATGGCTGTGGCGGGGAGATTGGAATGAGCGGCGTGGGAGCAGCAGGACGGGGGACATCACAGAAGATGAGGCAGCAAAAAAAGAACATTTAAAAAAAAATTTTTAATAAAAAATCCCACCCCTGGTGAACCTCAGAGCTCTAGCTAAGGAACCACCACCACCACCACCACCCTTCCCCAAGAGGGCCAAAAAACCCACAAACAAACAACAAACAAGATTAAACAGACGAGATCGTAAATACCAAGAACAGCTCTAGACAGATCCTCCAAAGCCACATGGATAAGAACTGCAAACAGTTATTATATAAAGACAAAACAGTTATTTCCTAAGTTTTGGGGGTTTTTTTCTTTTAAAATGGGAATCACAAATACTGCTTTAGGGTGGGGGGGTTTCCTGAATCAGTAACAGACCTATCGATAAGTGTAACTCAACTCAACTCAACTGACTCGCTGTCGTCAGTAGGAGCTCTAGGCAATGCCACTAAAGTGCTCCATATATCTCTGTCTCTGTGTTTTGACAATTCTAATTTTGAGATATTTGGGTACGCCTTCATCTTTCCAAAATTTGTTTAACTGAATCATCTTTGCTTGGCCTATTCTAGTCTTGACATCTTGTAGACAGGGGCCATAATTGTCTTTCACAGAGCCTAAATATTCTTAAATTTCAACATATTCCAGATCTGTTCCACTGATTTTGATATACTCAGGAGTAACTGTACCATCAAAGGGTATCACTTTGGTCTGTTTTGGCATTTAACTTAAGGCCAGCATTGTTGCCCTCTGTATCAACTCTGTTAAGAATTCTTCTTATGCTTGTGACATCATTGGCCATGAGTGCTGTATCATCAGTGTACCTGAGGCTAGTGATGTTTCTGCCTACTTTATCAATGTCCATGTCATCTATGGCAGCCTTTCTCATTATCATTTCTGTAGATCTATATATGCTGAAAAGATGCCGGGATAATATGCAACCATGTCGGACTCTTTTTTCTTTTCTTTTTAATATACATCAAAGAATATCACAACAGATGGTTGCTTTCTGATTTGAATGCAATTTTGCTATCAGCGAGATTGGATGCTTTGTAAAGCCAATGTCTAACATTGTGACAAACAGATGGTGATGTTTGACACTGTCAAAAGCCTAACTATAGTCTATGAAAGTTGTTATTGTCTCATCTTCAGTGTTTTGAATTTTCTCTAGCAGTATTTGAAGGCGCGCGCGCACGCACACACACACACACACACACACACACACACACACACACACACATCTGTTTTCCTCTTCCACGCCTTTATCCTCCTACCTATCAATCAGCTATCTCTCTTTATACTTTAATTTTCATTCGGATCAGATGAACTTTGTGTGGCTTATCAAGGCGATTGTTCTGTAACGCGAACAGGAAAGGTTTAATATAAGAAGGCAATAGCAAACCACGGATATGATTTTTTTTTGCCAGAAAACTCCACACATGCTCGGGGGGGGGGGGGGGGGGGGGGGGGGGAGGGGAAGACACCACAGACTGCTCCCACTGAGCCCTCCACTCCCTCCCCCATCCCCTTCCCCTCCATGATAGGACAGAACTTTTTTTTAAAGATAAGATTTTCAGTTTTTCCATTATGTGACTACGAAGTTTTAAGATCACATTCCAAGATGGACAGGACTTAAGTGCCACTGGGGAAAGAGGGTCGTGGCTGGAGAAGACAGCCATGATGACAATATTTGCGAATTCGACGAAGGCTGGCAGACACAATCATGTAGAAGCTCCATTAAAAAGGCAACTTCAGTGGCAAGAAATACAGTAAAGCTGCAAAGAAGAGAAGAAGGAAAATAAAGGTAAAGAAAAAAAAAAGAAATGTCATTGGAAACATGAAACATGCATACCATGCAGGATGACGGCCATATTGACTTAGCGAAATTAGATATATTGTTGTTGTTGTTGTGCGTTCCCCAGCTTTACACCCTGGGGGTCACCCAGAACATGCACTCTGACTCACTCATCCCACCTGGGAATCACTGTGAGGTAGGAAGTACACCGGGTGAGAAGTTTGCGTGTACGACTATTTTCAAGTACCTCGCCACATAGGCAGCCATACTCCGACTTCAGAGGATTTTTTCTCCTATAAAGGAGAGTGCAGGTTGTTATGTTAAGAGCTTGCCATGGCTGAAGGCAATCTCAACACAACATTTTAAACATAACAACATTTTAATGTAGGCCTTGGCAATTAGCTGACATCAATAATAACTGACACAGCTTTTGGCCTGGGCCAAATTAAATATATATTGCTAAATGAACCAGAAGACCTGGAGATAGGCATTCTTGGCTTGTGCGAAACCCCGATGGAGCAGGGATATGTTAAAAGTTGGGTACTTTCCTATCCAAATATCGTAAAATCATTACTATTGCAATTAGTTCCTTTCTTGGAACTTTTTTGTGGCAAAGATTGACTAGACTAGGAAGGCAAATTCAAAAGAGAATACAACACCATCATTTTCAGTGGAAAATCAAAAGGAGAGTCACTCATTGTAGCTGTCATTATTAGATAGGCACCACGCAGCTTGCTTAAAAAGCTACAATAACACCAGCCACAGAATGCTTATTATCAAACAGGATGGAAGGCCAGTCCTCATCGACATTATTTAGATATAATCATCATCAATGCCTTTGTGCCTTATTGGCACGTAGGGCAGCAACAAATGTTCTCCACTCCTGTCTGTCCTGGGCCAGCTTCCGGATGGTTCCCCAGGTATGTTGGAAGGTCTTCAGCTCTGTTTCGACAGTCCGCCAAGTGTTCTTGGGTCATCCTCGTTTGCATTTTCCCTCTGGTGTCCAGTGGAGGACTGTTCGGGCGATGTTTCCCTGTTCCCGACGGCAGGTATGCCCTATCCATCCCCATCGCCTATGCATGATGATGTTGTCCATGCTTTCTTGGTTGCAATGGGCAAAAAGTTCTTGGTAGGAGATGGTCTCAGGCCAGAAGATGCGAAAGATTCTTCTGAGATTCTTCGTGTGTAATGTGGATAGTTTGTCGAGGTCACTCTCAGTCATCCTCCAGCACTCCGAGCCGTACAAAAGGGTGGAAAGTACACAGCTCTGGTATAGTCTTAGTTTGGTTCTGGTGCTGTACTGGGACGATTTCCACACATTGTTCAGATTTCTATAAGCATTTCTTGCTTTGCTAATCCGGTTCTTGATGTCGCTGCCTGCTCCGCCGTCATGCCTAACAGTGCTCCCGAGGTACGTGAACTCTTCAGTTGTTGGTAAATCTTCTCCATTCACTGTGACCAGTGAGGGGTTCTGAACGTTCAGTGTCATCACCTCTGTCTTCTTCTGACTGATTTTCAGGCCTACTTGCTGTGCGAAAGTGCTGAGACGGGATGTCTTCTCTTGAATGTGATGGTGGGTATGTGAGAGCAGTGCCAGATCGTCGGCAAAAATTTAGATATAATATATGCTCCAATATGGAGTAGCTCACAAGAGGACATAATTATTTTGTAACGACCTACAGAGAGCCAAAGACAAGACAGATATCCAGCAGGGAAGTCTGCTCAAACATGAGAGACTTCAATGCCAAAAAAAGGGGAGGGAAAAAACATGGTGTGTTGGTTTATTTTGAGGGTAATGGAATAAGCACATGAGTGCTTTAAACAATTTTTTTACATCCAGTCCCTGTATGCGTGCAGTTTTGCAAATTTTGCCCTTCATGGGATGATTGAAGTGTTTTTGACTTGACTTGACTTGATTCGTTCTCACCAGCACAAATGGCTTATTGTTTCGAAAGGTAGAACAGATTTAACGGGTGTACAAGAAGTTCTGCGTGCGTTGTCCCACAGGACCTCGGTTTATAGTCTCAACAGAAGGAAGTGTGTGTGTGTGTGTGTGTGTGTGCTCTACCTCTGTGTACGCATGTGCAGTTGTGTGCATGTATATAATCTATGTAAACTTAAGAGAGAGAGAGAGAGAGAGAGAGAGAGTGTAAATATGGATGCTAGCTTGTATTGGTGTAAGGAATTGCCCCACGACCTGAAAGTGCAAAATGTATTCTTGCAAGTGTTTGCACTACCTCATGTGCTCACACACACTCTCTCTCTCATAAGGGCGGGGACAGGATGTAAAAAATGCATATTGTCTCTCTCTCTCTCCCCCACACACTTATACATGAAAATTATGTACACGTACACACTCATACGCACACCTCCGCCCCCACATATAATATAATTATTATGTACGCATACTTTCTCCTCCGATCTCCTCTCCGTTTATCTGTCGGGTTTATCACTGACAGTAAATAAAATGTATCAGTGATCATTGATAGACATGCTAAGATGGAGTGTGGGAATTCGCCGGTGGCACGCTGACACACAAAACTCGTGTACAAATGCATCGAAGAAAAAATGTTAGCATAAACAATTTTTACTGTGACATTCTTAAAGTAAATTTATTTTTCTATTTTTTCTTCTTCTAAAAATTGGTCTGTGAAATAAGAAGGAAGCTGGAAAGGGGGAAAGAGTAGTTGCCCATGATTGTACGCCCTAAAATAGATGGCATTCTTGACATCACGAATCGGCGGCCATATTTGTTCGTATCACTCATCAACAAACAGATCTGAGACGATAATTGTAGACTTTACAGAGGTGAGTTCTGATGTGGACGGTGAAGACATACAGTGTGGACATGCTAGTTTTATTGCACTGCTCAGTAAGTGCCATTGACAGACAGATCAAGCTCTTTCCATTGAAGAACAGTGGGTCGAAACGCTTGACTACACACCGAGTTTTCTACGTGAGGTGATGGTGATGATGACATGAATCATTGAATGACTGAATTAGTACACCGCAGAGCTGCTTTCGTTCAGGCTGTTGTTCATAGTTTATTTGAGCAGTTGTCAGTGTGGAATTTAGAACACGGTGCGATCGAATGTTTTTAAAAAAATGGCGATGCCATTTTTCTGTACCAATCACTGAATCAGATTGGTGTCAGTACTGTCACATACTCGATACTGACATGGTATACTATTACTGTATTAGTATTACTGTAGGCCTATTAGTCACACTGTACGAGTGTACCAGAGTAAGGGTGGTTAGGACTAGGCTTAGGACTTTAACTCTAGAGCTCTCTTTCTGTGAGAGAACAGGATGGTGAGAAGAAAAAAAAGCATGACAGTGTGTGTGTGTGAGACCACATCAGTACATGACTTGGTCAGTTTGCTTTGTGAAGTTTGTGTTCAACTTCAAATCACTTGATACATTATGCGGATACAATCAATACATTATCATTATGTACAAATGGGTTACTTCAAGTTCAACCATCATTTCAGTCACTGACTTTTAATTACAATTTACAATACATGCAACACACACTGTGCATGACTTCTGTGTTCTTTGAATCTCTCTGTCTCACTCACTCACACACACACACACACACACACACACACACACACAGCTTTGGAAACTTGTTACTACAGTCTACAGTCAGAACTTGGAAATGTTTATTTGCTTGCTTTTATGTCCAGTTGACCATTTCAAGGCATTTGTCACTTTTTGTGTTAGAACTTAGATTGCAAATTACTTAATTAGCACATTTCTTGTTCCTATTAATTTTGTTTTAAATATGTGATAAAATAACATGACCTGAAGGCAAGCACGCATGCACACACAAGCACGCACACACACAATGACACACACACACACACACACCAGTGACATTTTGTCTAATATTTATCACTTTGTGAAGAACCAAAAATAAAATAGAAGACCACCACACACTGTAACACAGTGGTATGCACTGATGCAGAACTTACATTTACACACACACACACACACACACACACACACACACACACACACACACACACACACACGCACACACTGCAAACTCTAAAAGTAGAAGAGGATTACCAGGCAGAACAAAAGATGTTTTTGAAATGAATCAGATGTCAATTGGGCCTTTTTGATCATCTCCCGTACCATTTAATTTTTATATATTTTTTAGATCAGTTTAAATTCAGTTGATGAGAAATTGAAAATGTAAGGATGTGTGTGTGTGTGTGTGACTGTGTGTGTGTGACTGTGTGTGTGTGTGTTGCTACAATCCTGACAATGCCATTTTTATCGGATGATTTTCACATAGATCAGTCTTGATCCAACGTCTTATTTCAGTTCATATATATTCTCAATGAAGGTTTTCGTAAATTTATTTGCTTAGCTCACCAACTGTCAGAGATACCCAAACAAGTGCTATCTTTGTCACTTGTATTAAGTTCATAGACAGGTCTGTCAGTCAACACCTGTCAGAATGTGACGAAGATCTACAAGTAATGTCAAGAGGATTATGTGCGTGTTTCTTGAAAGTGTACTAACCATTTTTAAAAGTACTCAGACATCAGGTTTTTTTTATTTGGCAAGGCATGAGAAACTGACAGCACGTGACAGTTTGTGAAACTAGTGAAAGGATTTTGTGGCCATTGTTATCTTGGAAGTTATAAGTTATATTGAGACGATTTTGTTTTTTCTGATACTTACTGTGATAGCCTGATAACAGGTTTAGCCACTTCAGGCACTGATACATGTACACCTTTGTTGTTTTTTTAACAAAGATAAGATTAAAATTGCCCATAAGAATGCAACAGCTTCAATAGAACTCGTCAATACATCAGTCCCTCTATCCACTGCCTATCACGTCAACCACAGCACTGAAACCACCCTAGTACACACTTTAGATACGCTTCTACTCGCTTCTGACTCAGGGAAAATCTCCCTTCTCACTCTACTTGACTTATCAGCAGCCTTCGATACTACAGACCACTCAGTTCCTCTCTCCCGTCTTCAAAAAACGTTTGGTGTTACTGGCACGGCCCTCACCTGGTTTAATTCATACCTTACTGACTGATTCCAGACAGTTGCAGTAAACAAGATTCAATCAATACCTGCCAAACTGGAATGCGGAGTCCTACAGGAATCAGTTCTAGGCCCTGTTCTTTTCACTCTTTACACTGCCCCACTGTCACAATAATAACCGTCATCAAATCAACCATCACTTTTACGCAGATGACTCTCAGATTCAAAGCAGTGTTACTCCTGAAAATCTACCTTCTCTCCTGACAAATATGGCCCACTGCTTTGAAGATATTCAAAACTGGATGACACAGAGTAAATTACAGCTAAATGCAGATAAAACCAAAGCCATGCTTGTAGGGACCAAACACAAACTCTCTTCCATTACAACAGCTTCAGGAAATACATCAGTCCCTCTATCCACTGCTGTGAAGTATCTTGGTGTTGTTATCGACAACACACTCTCAATGCAAAAATTCATCACCCAGACCTGTCAGTCATGCTACTATCAACTACGGCGTATTAGTGCAATTCGAAAGTACCTGTCCACCGATGCAACAGCCAAACTTGTCACTTCTCTCATTCTTTCACATCTGGACTATTGCAATTCTCTTTTGTCTGGTCTGCCAGCATCATCTATCCACTCCCTCCAATGTATACAAAACTCCGCAGCTCGACTAGTTCTCAGAAAGAAAAAATCTGAGCACATTACCCCTCTCTTGCGATCTCTCCACTGGCTGCCTGTGCCACAGAGAGTAAATTATAAGATCAGTACCCTTTGTTACAAATGTCTCCACAAAACTACACCCTCCTACCTCAGTGAATGTCTTAACCTGTACATTCCTTCACGTTTTCTCCGCTCTGCAGCAGATACCTTGTGCCTACGAATACCTAGATTCAACCAATCCACTGTTGGCCGCCGCTCTTTCTCTATTTCGGGTCCATCGACCTGGAATGAGCTCCCTCTCTCTCTTCGCCAGAAACTTAGTTATGACACTTTTAAATCCAGCCTCAAGACATATTTATTTCAAACCTAAGATTTCCCCCTCCTGTTTCATATCAGAACTATCCCACCTTCACTAACCCATGTCCTATCACTCTGCTAAAGTATACGACCTGTGTGAGTGTGTGTGTGTGCTTTTGAAAAAGATTTGACTATCAAAATTTTATTTAATGGATTTTGTCTGCATCGCACCATGTTTGTAATGTCTGTTTGTTTGGACTATTGATTGTTTGTCATTGGTTGCATGACTGTAAGGTTGGGTTGAATGCATGCGCTTTGATTTGTCTTTGCAAGATACAGCGCTATATAAGTTCCATTTATTATTATTATTATTAAGAATCTTCAGATACTAACCCATGTCCTATCACCCTTCTAAAGTATACGACCGTTGTTAATGTGTGTGTGTGCTTTTGAAAAAACATTTTACTATTGAAATTTTATTTAATAGATTTTGTCTGCAGCGCACCATGTTTTTAATATCTGTTTGTTTAAACTATTGATTATTTATCATTGATTGCATGACTGTGTAAGATTAGGTTGAATGCATGCGCTTTAATTTGTCTTTGCAAGATATAGCGCTATGTAAGTTCCATGTAATTATGTATTATTATTATTATTATCATCATAAGTCATTTTAAGAAAATTGGAAGCTGGCTCCCTGACTGATGTTGCAAGTGACTGACGTCCCCCTGGACCCCACTGGGGGTCTAAGCAGCCCCTAGGGCCCCTGGCCACATTTTCCTTCTTTGAGACTTTTTTCCATTCTCACCTCTGATTAATGCAAAGCAGTTTAAATACATGTTTAAAAGTGAGTTCCTCTGTATTACTTTCACCAACAGAGTGCCTGAATTCCTGCTTCAGAGTCACTTTGGTGGTATCCAGTGATGCCTAACAGTAACATTAACAGTAAGGTGAGCCAACATACACACGACATCACAAACAAAATATTTTCAAGAATAAAATATCACATGTCAGAAGAAACGTTGATTCAGTAAGTACTTGCATTAAGTTACAATATATTACTACCTTTAGCTACAATGTTTAACATCTGCCACATGCAATGTGTGCGCGGATACGCTTGCCAAGTGTGTCAATTAGGAAAGCAGCTGCTTGCTCTAGTTATATATGTAGAGCACTATCACATCATTGCATTCATCATCGTTTATTATCATCAACATCAGCCGGTGTCAAGTGCTTTCTATATTTATAATTATTTACTCTGTGTGTTTTAGATTATAGATCTATATAGGAAACAGCCATGGCAGGAGGTCCCTATAACTACAGCTACATCTTCAAGTACATCATCATCGGTGACATGGGAGTGGGCAAGTCTTGCCTGCTTCATCAGTTTACCGAGAAAAAGTGTAAGTCGCCAAGTGTCATTTGTATTTTTTGGAAAACATTATTTTTGGTTAAATTTTAAATTTTGTTCCTTGTTTAAATTATAGCTTTGAGTCTCCCCCCCCCTCTCACCTCCCCTCCCCCCCCCCCCCCCCCCCCCCCCCCCCCCCCCCCCCCCCCCCCCCCCCCCCCCCCCCCCCCTCTCACACACACACCCAACCCTTTTTATCCCACATAAAATTGAACAATCTCATTCTCCATACTAAGTGAATTTCAAGCCGTCACTGCTGAAAGAGGGTTAGGTCAGAAAAATATTCATTAAAATTGTGTTTCTCTAATGGATTGTTGGACCACACAGTTGACATGTGGCACGAGGAAGAACCAAGAGTAATCTTACTTCATAGAAAAGGAAGTTAGCAAGGCTAACTGAAATTTTTCAGCAAAACTAAAATAGCGTTCAGGACACAAGTCCCTCGTTTCGCGGTCTCTTGTAAACAACGAGTAAGCCATGAGGTACTAGTGCTGCGTGAAGAAATGCACATGTTAACTCAATGAGGTTGTAGATTCGGCACTCCTCTCCTTCACTGTGTCGTACCGAAGCTTAAGATTCGGCAGAATTACGATTTTTTTTTAATACACTCTAAATGATGTTCAACTGAAGGGAAAGTACTCTGGCCTGTAGGGCAATCATTTTTGTAAACACAGTTGCTTTCCTTGACCATAAGCTTGCCGAGTTTGCTTGTGTTGGCTACTTTTCTTTGACATGTTCACAAGCGTTTTCTTTGGGATTTCGGGCGCTCCAGTGTTATGATTTTAAAAACAAAAGTTGTATAGTGCAAAAAGTGACATCAGATGGATTCAGCTAATTTCAGGGAACTGAACTTTGGTGAAAAATCATCACATTGCTTCAAGGGGACTAGTTGATGAACAGTTCAAGCCAAGTAAGAAAAGCAGCCCTAATTTTGAAAACTTTTCATTTTTCAGCATCCAGTGACATATTTTGAAAATTTGTAAAAAGATAATTACAGTCATCTATTGAAAAACTGTATAACAATCTCAAAAGTAAACACAATAAACTTTTCAGTGATGTATAATTTGTATATATTATGTTGGGTAAATCTGCTGAATTTTTCAAATATAGCCCAAATCACGCGTCACCACAAAATGGCTGGATCCATTTTACTGCAATTCCATTGAGTTAAGGTAGGCACATTCCAACCTTGGGAATTGTGTCTAAACACAACATCTTGAAGAAATTAAGAAATGTTGTCATCTGTTCCTACTGGCATGAAATGTTCTACTCTTCAAAAAGGTGGAACATGTTTTTTAACGTGATTACAATTGTTTTGCATGCATTTGCACACTGGACCTTCGTTTATACTATAGTCTCATTTGAAGGACTTTGACATTCAGTTCAATTTTTCTGTCAAATCGAGAAGAAAGGGCAAGGGCTGAACCCAAAACCTCATGGTTTTACTTGTTTGGCAGGTGAACAACTTAACCGTCCTGCCTCCTCGCTTCTTAGAACATTATAGTACTAGCAGTTCAGCCCTCACCCCCGTGACTCAGTGTGGTGTTCTGTTTATATATATTATATATATATATATATATATATATATATATATATATATATATATTATATATATATATATGAATGCTGGGAGTTATGACATCTTTATTTCTTCCCCAATTGTTTTATGTGATGAAATGTGTTTTGCTGTGTGTAATATGTTGTATTGTGTAGTATTCTCTGATATGGTATGCTTTGATGAATGTGTGCATCAGATGTTTTGTATGTCATGTGTGGTTCTGTTTTGTGTTTGTGATGTACATAGCACAAATGGTCTGTTGTACTGTAGTTTATTGATAGCAGAATGTATTGGCAGTGCTGTGATATATATTGTATGTTGTTATCTGTTAATATAAAGTGATATGCTATGTTCTTAGATGTTTAGTGGCCTGGTCTTTCAGTCAAATTAAAAGAGATAGACCGCACAAGGCCTTTGTGTGTGTGTGTGTGTGTAATTGCACACTGACTGCTTAACCTTTTCTTTTATATCGAGGATAATGGAATAAGCACTTCTGTGCTTTTTTACATCCAGTCCCCGTGTGTATGTGCTTTTTGTAAATTCTGTCATCTGATCCCACTGGCACACATGGCCTACTCTTACAAACAGCGGAACAGGATTTAATGTGTGCGCAAGATGTTCTGCATGTGTTCGCACACGGGGCCTCGGTTATAGTCTCATCTGAAGGACTTTTGGGGAGAGTGGAGTCTGCACTGATGTCAACTCCAGGGGAAAATATCCCCTTGAATGGGAATCGAACCCAGGTTGTCAGATTGCGAGCGCAATGTTCTAACCACTAGGCTATCCCCAGCTTTCTCTGCGTGTGTGTGTGTCCAGTTTTATTTTAAGTCTCTACAAATTGTGATATTAGACGAAAGAAACAACAACAAAAAGGGAAAAGTGGTGGGGAGGGGGGTGTCTGAATCAGGTTTTGGGGGTGGAAGCACACAATTTTGAATGTTCATGAACAAGAGGATGAAATCAACTTACTGACCTATAATAAAAGCTGGAATATGCAACTGTTGAATAATTCTTAAGTGCAGTCCCCCAGTTCACCCAGCTGTAAATGGGTACCTGCCTCATTAGGGTCAGGGAAAGTAAAGCAGTGAGGGAGAGGAGATGGACGCCGCCCTTAATATGCTGGCCCCTTGAGAAGTGAGGTCTCTGATGCCTTGCTCCCCTGTGACCTTATAGGTTATGGGACACCTTTACTACCTTTAAAAAAATCCCGCATTTCTAATAAGATCTAATAAATGAAGTATACAAACAATATTTCTATCAATAATCAAGAAAAGGAAATATATTCAAGAGAATGTCTTTAAATATGTGTGTATGTATGCTTGTCATGGGTGTCTGTGTGCAATCGTACCAGTTTCCATACCTCTCGAGCACTGATGTGTCTGTCTTGTACGATAACTCTTGTAAGCGCATGTTTCACCCCCTTTCTCCAACTCATTTTCTGTGTGATTTCAGTCATGGCTGACTGCCCACACACCATTGGAGTGGAGTTTGGCACTCGGTGAGTATGATGATCCAATGTAACACCGTGGAAGGTGGGGGGGGGGGGGGGGGGGGGGGACCAGTTGAAGCATTCCTCCCCCCTGCCCGAAAGCTGAAAGCTGGCAATCAGTCTCGAGACCCTAACTGCTAAGCCTTAGCCACCTTGATACATATATAATGTGTATGGGTTTTCTGAAATTGTTCAATAAAGCTAGGTAAAACCACACTGATGTTGGTTTGTAAAGTTTTTTTATTTTTTATTTCTTTTATTTGAAGGATAATGGAGTAAGTACTCATGTGCTTTTTTCCATCCAGTCCCCGTGTTTATGCAGTTTTGTAAATTTTATCATCCGTTCCCACTGGCACACTATGGCCTACTTTTCCAGAAAGCGGAACAGGTTTTTGGTGAAACCTGATAAAACCAGATCATTGGATGTGTAAAAGTTTTGAAAATGTTGGTGTAAGCTTGTTAGATGTTGTTTGTTGTTGTTGAGCGTTCCCAGCTTACCACCCTGGGGGTAGCCAGAACAGGCACATAGACTTACATCATCCCACCTAAGTAATCACTGTGAGATGGAAAGTACTACTTGGGTGAGAATTTAGCTGTATGACTCGTTTTCAAGTACCTGCACAAGGAGCATTTTATCCGATTCAGAGATTTTTATCTCTTAAGGAGATGCAGGTTGTATTTAAGGCTTATCATGGTACAGAATGGCAATCTCAGACACAAACATTTAACATAACAACATTTAAATGGCCTGGCTAATTAGTGTTACAATAATGACACTAGCTTGCGGCTGGGCAAGCTTGTAGATGACTGTTTTGTAAAGGTTTGTCTGAGTTATCATGTTAAATCCAGCCTAAGACTTATTTAAACCTACCTCCCCGGATTAGTCCGTGACTATGGCACCCTTCACAATGCATTTTCACACCATGCTTCCTTATAATAGTTTGCTGTGTCTGGGTGTGTAAAGTGGGTTTTTTTGCAGCTGCTAAACCCTTAGCTGAATCCGATGTGGCATGTGAAAGGTTTTTGAAAGTACAGTTATGCTGAAACTTAATCAGATTTTGGTAAAATCTCTGTGTGGTATGGATGGTTACAGAATCATAGAAGTATCAGGCCTGAGAATCGTGGTCCTGTAAGCCTTAAGCTGTGGTGTGTTAAAAATGTTTTGAAAATGTAGTTGTGCTGAAATTTTCTGTGTAAAACCTTGACTCTCTCTTCGCCAGAAGCCTAGCTATGACACTTTTAAATCCAGCCTCAAGACATATTTATTTCAAACCTAAGATTTCCCCCCTTCTGTTTCATATCAGAACTATCCCACTCTTCACTAACCCATGTCCTATCACCTTGCTAAAGTATATGACCTGTGTGTGTGTGTGTGTGCTTTTTGAAAAACATTTGACTATTGCAATTTTATTTCATAGATTTGGTCTGCAGCGTGCCATGTTTGTAAAATCTGTTTGAACTATTGATTATTTATCATTGGTTGTATGACTGTGTAAGATTATGTTGAATGCATGCGCTTTGATTTGTCTTTGCAAGATATAGCGCTATATAAGTTCCATCCAGCAAATGGGGCTTCGTATTAGCACCAAGAAAACAGAGACAATGTCGCTCAATGTGAACACACCAGCCCCTGTGAAAGTGAATGGAACTGACCTGCGCCAGACAGACAAGTTCACATACCTTGGCAGCATCATCAAACCAGAGGGCGGCACAAAAGAAGACATCCACAACAGACTGGGCAAGGCCAGGAATGTGTTTAGGGAGATGAACATTATCTGGGGATCAACTCAGTACAGCACCAACACCAAGCTGAAGCTATACCAGAGCTGTGTTGTGTCTAGGCTCCTGTACGGTTCTGAGTGCTGGAGGATGACGGAAGTGGATCTTACCAAACTTCGATCCTTCCACACCACATGCCTGCGAAGAATTCTCCGGATCTTTTGGCCAGAGAAGATCTCCAATGAAGACCTACTACGGAGATGCAGGCAAGAAGGCATGGGAACCATCATCACCAGACGACGGTGGAAGTGGATTGGGCACATTCTCCGAAGAGACCCACAGTCAATCACAAGAACAGCATTGCACTGGACCCCAGAAGGAAGGAGAAAGAAAGGAAGACCAAAAGCAACATGGAGACAAACTGTAGAAAGTGAGATGAAGGCCATGCAGCACTCTTGGGGATCAGTGACTAGGTTGGCCCAGAATAGGCAGGAGTGGAAGCGCTTTGTCGCTGCCCTACACACCACTGGGAGTAATGGCTAATGATGATGATAATAAGTTCCATCTATTATTATTATTATTATTATTGGTGTAATGTTTACAGGATCATAGAAGTGTCGGGCCAGAAGATCAAACTACAGATCTGGGACACGGCCGGTCAGGAAAGATTCCGTGCCGTCACGCGCAGTTACTACCGCGGGGCTGCTGGTGCCCTCATGGTTTACGACATCACCAGGTGAGGAGAGGGGGGGGGAGGAGGAGAGGGGGGTGTTTGGTGTGGTAATGTCCTGTTGCAGGCATGCCTACCATTCGTAGGGAGGGACCTTATTTGTTGTGGAAAAGTGTCATTTTTTGACCAAATGTCTTTGAAATCTGATTTTTGTTGTGGTATGAGCACCCTGGAAAGTTAAAATCCTGGTTTTGATTTTCATTTGGAGCTAAATTACAACAAGCGCTTTGTGTCTGCCTCCAAGATGTGTATAGTAGCTGACAGAAATGAACAAAGATCTGCAATTTTGTGGTCAAAGGGCTTATATGCGCTTCAGGATGTTTTTTCATGAACTGAAAAGATGGTGTCAAAGAGGAAAGCATGTGATGATGCGAGTTGTTCCATGAAAATAACAGGTTTTTGGTGCAAGTTTTCTACAAAATCTGTCAGTGTCCCTGGTTTTCAATGGCTTTGTGAAAAACTGGAGGGTAGGTAGGCATGCCTGCTGGTAGGAGATTACTATACCAATCCACAGGTTGTGTGGGGGGTTTGGTATAAAAAATGAAATGAACATATGACGGTCACTACAGCCAAGTTGTTAATCCCATGGGTCCATAAAGTTGTGGGTTCAAATCTTGGCGGCGTCTGGTGAACTAAGGCCCACGTCAACTTCAAAGTGCAGATCTGCCTGTGCCTTATTTATTTATTTATTTATTTATTCTTTAATATCGAGGGTAATGAAAAAAGCAATTATGTGCTTTTTTACGTCCAGTCCCCGTGTGTATGCGGTTTTGTACATTTTGTCATCAGTTCCCTTCGTGTATACATGTCCTACGGATGAGACTATAAACAGAGGCCCCGTGTGCGAATGCATGCAGAACATCTTGCGCACACGTTAAATCCTGTTCTGCTTTTCAAAAGAGTAGGCCATTGTTGGTGGATCGGTGGTCTAGAGGTAACGCGCCTGTCTAGAAAGCGAAAAGTCCGGGTCTGAAGTGTGCGGCGGTTCGTACCCCGTTTGGACCGGAAATTTTTCCCCCATCCATTAGACCATGAGTGGTGGTCTGGGCGCTAGTCTTTCGGATGAGACGATAAACCGAGGTCCCGTGTGTTACACATAATTATTTAGCGCACGTAAAAAAACCCACGGCAACAAGAGAGTTGTCCCTGGCAAAATTCTTAGAAAAAAGCCACTCTGATAGGGAAACAAATACAGCTGCAGAAAAAAAAAAAGGGTGAAAGGGTGGCGCAGCGCTAAGTGGCGACGCGTTCTCCCGCTCTCCCCGGGGAGAGCAGCCCGAATTTCACGGAGAGAAATCTGCCGTGACTTAAAGTGGTATGAAATAAAATCTGAGCGCTTTGATTTGTTGCTTTACAAGATTCAGCGCTATATAAATTCCATACATTATTATTATTATTATTATTATTGTGTGCCGGTGGGAACAGATGACAAAATTTACAAAACCGCATACACACGGGGACTGGATGTAAAATATAAAAAAAGCACATGAGTGCTTATTCCATTATCCTCGATAAAATTTAAAAATGTCCATCTGAGCGCTTTGATTTGTTGCTTTACAAGATTCAGCGCTATATAAATTCCATACATTATTATTATTATGATTATACATGCAGAAGATAAAACATGCACGTTAAAGATAATGTAATTCATGTCAGTGTTCAGTAGGTTACGGAAACACAAACATACCCAGCATACATCCCCGAAGTCAGAATGCAGCTACCTTCATGGTGGGTGTAAACGGTTGCGTGTGCAAAATCTCACCCAGGTGAAAGTAGGAGCTATAGCTGAGGAACAATTATGAACAAACTATTCTGTTAGGTTGCCTGCAGATATATTCTGTCATGTTGCCTCCTTAGAGATCGTAGAACTCAGCAGAGGCAGAGAAAGGTTGCACATCCTGGTGGTGTTACATGGAGCTCCTGCCGTAAACTGTGGCGATTGAGACAGGTGAACAGGTGATGCTGCCTCCACCAGTTCAATTTGATGGTTACCTTTCTTGTTTTGTTGGTTTTGGTTTGGTTATTTATTTATTCATTTACTTATTTATTTTTGGTTTGGTTGGTTAGTTGGTTCGGGCTAGAAACTGACTGATTGTCGATAATGCTTTCAAGAGCATGTTGATCCAGCCTTTCTGAATAGTAGTTCCGTGGTAAATATGTATAGGACTAGTCTTACTAGCATGTGGTTAAAAAAACAGGGCATGGCTCTGTTAGTGTGCACTTGCAGTCAGTTTCCAGCGCGAACCAACCAACTAACTGTATGATTGGCAGCCTTCAATCTTCACAGTCCTCCAAGACTGAAGGCTGCCAGTTCTTCTTCTTCTTCATCAAACGCTCAGACAGCAACTATTGTTATCTGTCACATACGAGCGAAAATGCATAGCGCTGCCATTAAGCGCCTGACAAGTCAGGCCCAGCACATCCAACTTTTCGCACGGGAGAGAAAATCTTTTAAGCCTTTCTGGTAAACAGGTAGGAGAATGGACCAAGAATACACAGAAAATAGACAAGAAGGAGGTAACAAAGAGGAACAAAGTAGAAACAAAGAGAGGGTTAGAAAAGAGGGGATTCCTGGCACAGAATTTCCAGAAGGTGGGGGGATGCTATTTATACTGACAGGCCCCCGGCATCCCCACGAGGAAGGCTGCCAATCATACAGTTAATTAGGTGGTCCATGCTGGAAACTGATTGTCGATAATGTTTCCAAGTGCATGTTGACCCAGTCTTTCAGAATAGTTCCATGGTGGATATGTATAGAACTGGTCTTACTAGTGTGTGGTTCAAGAAATTGGGCATGCTCCTATCATATAAAAAAGTGGATTTTCCATGTTGCAGGAGAAATGGCATGTAAAAAGTGGATTTTCCATATTGCAGGAGAAATGGCATGTAAAAAGTGGATTTTCCATGTTGCAGGAGAAGTGTCATGTAAAAGTTGATTTTTCATGTTGCAGGAGAAGTGTCATGTAAAAAGTGGATTTTTCATGTTGCAGGAGAAGTGTCATGTAAAAAGTGGATTTTTCATGTTGCAGGAGAAGTGTCATGTAAAAAGTGGATTTTCCGTGTTGCAGGAGAAGTGTCATGTAAAAGTGGATTTCCCCACGTTGCAGGAGAAGTGTCATGTAAAAGTGGATTTTCTGTGTTGCAGGAGAAGTACGTACAATCATCTGAGCAGTTGGCTCACAGATGCACGTAACCTTACAAACCCTAACACGGTGAGTTTTATGCGTTCTGTGTGTGTGTGTGTGTATTCATGATATATTATTGTGTAGAACTTATTGTACTTACATGGATGGATCAGTAAATAAGCTCTTGCTATTGTCATATTTTTGGTCCATCAATGTGGAATGACCTCCCTCTCTCCCTTCGCCAAAAGCCTTCTTATGACGCTTTTAAATCCGGCCTCAAGACACATTTATTTCAATTCTAAGATTCTCCCCTCGTGTTCCATTTCATTTTTGTCCCTGCCCTCAACAGCCCAAACCCCATCACCCTGCCGGAGTGTACAACCTTTATGTGTGAGTGTGCGTGTGTGCGAGCGTGTGTGTATACATTTAAAATTGTAAAATTAAAAAAAAATTTTAATTGTAACTGGCTGCGTGTGAATGAGTGGGATGAATGAAAGTGCTTTGATTTGTTTTCTGCAAGATATAGCACTATATAAATTCCATGTATTATTATTTTATACGTTTGTTGTTTATTATATGTAAGGCAATCTTTTTCATCAAGATAATGACAGAATAATTGATGCAGTAACTATGATGTCTTGTTGTGCTTTTTATTTTCTTTACTGATCTTTCAGAGGTGCAGAAAATGTGACTTCATTCTGATCAATGAATTGATGTGTTTACTATAAATAATATATATATATATATATATATAAATTTTTTTTTTTTTTTTTCCCCCAGGTGATTTTCCTCATCGGCAACAAGAGCGACCTCGATGCGCAGCGAGATGTGACGTACGAGGAGGCCAAACAGTTCGCTGAGGAAAATGGTGGGTCATGAGATCCTTCTGTGAACGCTGTAGCCAAGTGGTTACGACTGTTCGACTTCGGTACTGGAAGTCCTGGGTTTGAATCTTGGAGGCGTCTGGTGAATTAAGGGTGGTGGTGATTTTTACAATCTCCCAGGTTAAAGTGCAGACCTGCCAGTGCCTTAATTGATTCCCTTCATGTATATACATACATGCAGAAGGTGAAACATGCACATCCTGTAATTTGCGTTGGCGTTCGGTGGATTACCGAAACACAAACATACATCCCTGAAGTCGGAATGCAGCTACCTTCATGGTGGGCAAAAATGGTGGCATACGCAAAATTTCACCATTGGAGAACCTCGCAGCTCTAACCAAGGAGCGAAAAACAAAACGAAAAAACCCCACTCCCAAACACCCCTTCTCTTTCTGTGCTTTGTTAAATTTTGAAACTGGTTTTTATTTTTATTTTTAGTATTTTTAATTCATTTATTGAAGGGGGGCGGGGAGTGGAGGGGGTAAATAGCGTAGTGATTTACAATATGATGGTCTGGGATAGAGCCAGTATTTGAGGCACCCGTTGAAGGGGATTTTATTTTTCCCTGTAGGAGCTAACATCAGTACCGACTCCACTCCCTGGAAAGTCCTTTGGATGTGACTCTAAACTGAAGCCCCGCTTGTGAAAACGCATGCAAAACATCTTGCGCACACGTTAAATCCTGTTCCGCTTTTTGTAAGAGTAGGCCATTCATGCTGGTGAGAGCAGATAACAGAAAGTATATATATGTTTTTAAAAAAAAGCATGCACACTGGTGGTGTGTTTAGACATAATCTTTGAAGTCAGAATGCAGCTACCTAAATGGTAGGCAAAAATGATGGCATACAAAATCTTCAATATGTAGCCGGAATAGAGGATTAATTGTTTTTCATACGATTTCAAGCTTATTGTAAAAGAAAAAAAATATACATTGAAAATTTCAAATATTTAGGCTACACGCATACCTAAATATCTCTAAATGTGGAAGGAAGGTGGCAGGATGGTTAAGACGTTCGCCTGCCAACAAGTAAACCGTGAGGTTGTGGGTTCAATTCCCAGTCTCACTCTTTCTTCCCATTTTGACAAAAAAATCGAACTGAATGTCAAAGTCCTTCAGATGAGACTATAAACCGAGGCCCCGTGTGTGAACGCACACAGAACATCTTGCACACACGTTAAATCCTGTTCCGCTTTTCGTAAGAGTATGGAAAGAGCTGGAAGAAAAGAGTAGGCCATTGTGTGCCGGTGGGAACAGATGACAAAATTTACAAAACCGCATACACACGGGGACTAGCTGTAAAAAAAGCACATGAGTGCTTATTCCATTATCCTCGATATAAAAGAATAAAAAACAAATAAAAACCACACACACACACAAACACACTTTCACACTCATACACACATGCACACTTTCACACTCATACACACATGCACAGTCAAATACACAGGCACGCACACACACGCACGCACGCACACACACACACACACACACACTTACAAGGTCTTCCACATGTCAAGAAAATATATTGTGATTGACATTCTTTTGGTTTGTTTGTTTCAGGTTTGATGTTCCTTGAATGCAGTGCTAAAACGTAAGTAGGGAAGTAGCTATGCTCAGTGTGTGTGTGTGTTTGTGTGTGTGTATGTGCATCTGTATGTATGCGCATCTGTGTGTACATGTCTGTCTGTCTCTGTCTTTGTGTGGAACTCAATTAAGTTGGGATAAGATCAGTGAGTCGGGATAAGATCAGTGAGTTGGGATAAGATCAGTGAGTTGGGATAAGATCAGTGTGTTGAGATAAGATCAGTGAGTTGGGATAAGATCGGTGAGTTGGGATAAGATCAGTGAGATGAGAAAAAAAGAAAGAAGAAAAACAGCAACAGACAACAACAAAAAAGACAAAGAGAGTAACTTGATTGAAATGGAGAATATTCCCGAAGTCGGAATGTGGCTACCTTCATGGTGGGCAGAAACGATCACATACACAAAATCTCACCACTGGTGAACATTGGAGCTCTAGCCGGAGAATGGGGGGAAAAATATATTATTGAGTATGACAATAACGTTTGATGATATATTTTTTTTTTAAAGTAATATAGCATCAGTGGAAAGGAGGAGATGGAATTTGGACAGGGGAAGATGGAAGTGGTAGACGAGTTCTGATACCTGGGAGAGAGATGATGAGCTGCGAAGCAAAATCTGAGTTAGCTGTCAGAACCGGGATTGCGAGTGCTTGGAAGAGATGGAAAGGTTTGGTAGGTCTGCTCGGAGGTCGGAAAATCCCACTGGAGAGATGCTGTCTGATATATAAGGCCTGCATCAGAAGAAGAAGTATGTACCTGTGTACACGGGGTAGCTCAGTGGTCGGAGCACTCGCTTTCCCCCAGCCATGTTAAGCAGCGTCGAGCGTGGTTACTAGTTGGATGGGTGACCGTTTGCGCGCCTTGGCTTCAGTACAGTTCCCCCAGTTCACCCAGCTGTAAATGGGTACCTGCCCTCTTTAGGGTCAGGGAAGGTAAAGCAGCGAGGAAGAGGAGATGGACGCCACCCTCAATATGCTGGCCCTAGAGAAGTGAGGTCTCTGACGCCTCGCTCCCCTACAACCTTATAGGTTATGGGACACCTTTACCTTTTTTTTTTTTTTACTAGTAATTCATATAATACACATGAATAGATTTTCTCAATAGAGCTTAATCATGACTGTATGTATTTTTTCTTACTAGTTAACGTAGGGATCATAGTGTTGTGTGATGATGGTGGTGGATGGTTTCGCTTTCACTGCGCTCTGTTCCACTCAGGGGTCAGAATGTGGAGGATGCCTTCCTGGACACGGCCAAGAAGATCTACCAGAACATCCAGGATGGCAGGTGAGCCTTGCAGAGGTTTTGTGTGTGTGTGTGTGTGCTGTTTATTGTTTTCTTCCCATGAAGAATGTGCAAAGTTGATGATCTGAAGTCTGTAGCTAGTAGCAATAGACTGCGCTGGTTTGGGCACGTTCAACGGAAAGCAGACCACCACCACACCATAAAAAGAGCAATGAACTTGGTAGTGGATGGAAAGAGACCAAAGGGAAGACCTAGCAAGACCTGGGCTACCTGTATTGCAGATGATCTTAGAGAAAGGGGCATAAATAAGGAGGAAGCTCAAAACAGAGAGAGATGGAGAAGGCTCATCAATGTCAAACCTCCCCTGGGAGAAACATGACAAAAAAAGGAAGAAGAAGAACTTAAATGATATCCACCCCCATGGGGATGCTGGGGGTCTGTCAGTATAAATAGCATCCCCACCTTGTGAAAATTCAGTGCTACGAATTCCCTCTTTTCTATCCCTCTCTTTGTTTCTGCCTTGTTCCTTTTCTTTTTGTTACCCTGTCTTATTTTCTGCCTTTTTGCACCATTCTCCTGCCTTTTTTCCCAGAAAGACTTATAAAAATTCTCTCCTATGCTGAAGTTTGATGCGCTGGGCCTGACTTGTCAGGCGCTTAATGGCAGCGCAAGGCATTTTCGCTCATGTGACAGACAACAGTTGTCTCAGCTGTCTGAGCGTTCAACGAAGGAGAAGAAGAAATGATATCCTGTAGACTGTTAGGGCACAACTAAAAGGAAGCTGGTTGCAAAATCTTCACTGTTGCCCCAACGGTCTACAAAACTAGGGGACGTTTGAGGTGAAGGTGAGGTGAGGAAGAACTGAATTGTAGGGTGCTGGTGTTGGGATGAAACTGGCTGTGTTTGTGTTTGAATGATGATGAAGTCAAGTTTAGTGATGATCGCTCTTTTTGGCCATAAAATATACCCCCCCCCCCCAAAATCTTGCTGTGCTAAGGAGTTTTAACGTGTGGGCAAGGCGTTCAATGGGCTTTTGCACATGAGCCCTCGATTTATAGTCTCATTTGAAGGTGGGAGTCTTCATTCTCATTGGGAGGAGTGGAGTCAATACTAATGTAAACTCCAGGGGAAAATCCCTAAAACGGGCATTGCCCCAGTGGTGGCTCGATCCCGGGCCGTCAGATCACGAGCGTAGCGCTCTAACCACTAGGCTATGCCACACCCTCTCTTGAACCAACTGTTTGATTTGCAAGGTTAAAAAAAGATCATGTCAGTAACTTTATTCAAGTAAAAGTTTTGGGACTGGGATGGTAGTGTTGATCAGGGAAGGATGGAGGTTGGGGGGGGGGGGGGGGAGATAAATGGGCATGGTTAATTTGTTTGGAGGGTTTTTCCTGGTTTTGGGGTTTGTTTTTTATTGGTTGGGGGGGTTTTTGGTGGGTTTTTTTTTTAACACTTCAGCATTTTTTACTTTACACCACACCACAGTACACTTCAACATCTGAATTTTTTTTTTTTCTCTGTTGTTGTTTTTAACGAATGGTTGGTATAGACCTCATCTGCATACGTGTGATCGTGTCGTCTCGTTATTTTTTTCAGTCTGGATTTGAACGCGGCAGAGTCGGGCGTGCAGCACAAACCAGCCACGCCACGCCACGCCGTCAACAACGATCAGCCGCCCAACAAAGAGGGCTGTGCTTGCTAGTGCTCTCCCTTCTTGTCTGTCTGCTTCCTCTCTTCCTCGCTGTTCTCTATTCTTGTTCTGGTTTTTTTTGTGTTTGTTTTTTTGGTTTCTTTGGATATTTTGGTTGTGTTTTTTTTTCTTTTTCTTTTTTTTTAGTGTATGGTGAGATGTGTGGAGAGGAATGTGTGTGTGAAGGGAATGTAAGAGAGAGGGAGGGTGTGTGTGAGTGTGTGTGTGTGAGAGAGAGAGAGAGGGAGAATGAATGAATGAAAGTGTATGTTCATACATGAGTCTGTCTTTGCATGCATGCATGCATGTGCTCAAACAAATGATTGTGTATGTCCACGTGTGAGGATATCTCTGTGTGCGTTCTTGTGTATGCGTGTGCATATGTACATGCGTGTGAAAGGGATGAATGCACACATATGCACACAAGTTGTGTGTATGTGAAAGAACCACATTTCATTGCAAGTCTACGTGTGTTTTGAGTCTAAAAGGGTGAGAAAGAAGGGGTTTGAATGATTTTGTAATCTGTGTTCGACCTGTTTTGCATCGTGACTGTTTGAAATTCTGTTCTTCTTTACAAGCTTGAAGTAGTCGTCGTGTTCATGAGAGAACCGTTTCTTGTGGAAATTGTTCACACGTTTTTTGTTTTGTTTTGTTTCTGCTAGATTTAGGATAAAACACAGGTCTGTCTGTTTATGGTGTACACTCTGTGCATGTGTGAATCTTATTTTTTTAAATTTCATTTTTGGGTTTTTTTTTGTTTTTTTACAGAATTTTAGCATTATGCTCTTGTTTTAGATGTGGTCTGCAAACGATTTTATGAAGATGCTTTTGGGGTGGGGTGGGGGGGATTTAGGTTAAAGACCTATTCCGTTTTTTTAGCCGATAAAAATCATGTCTTACACAATTATTGACAGAGATCTCGTTTGTTGAAAGTTTTGTAGATTTTGTCACTTTTCATTCAACTAAGTGGAGGTGTGAGAATCATGGATTATGGTTGAGCAAGAAGAGGTTTAAAGCATAATAGTCCATCTCTATGGATTTAATGGTGAGGTGTAAGAACGATTTAGTTCTGAAGGAATCATATCATTATTTATTTCAGCAGTGATGTGGTGTCCGATATTTAAAGTGTCGATGATTTTAGATTTGCATGAAAGTAAGATCTTTTCTTCTCCCGTGTGTGGTAGGGGTGTGTGGGTGTGTCTGTGCGTGTGTGTGTGAGGCATCAGAATGGGTGAGTGTGTGCATGATAGCAGTAATTAGCACTTATTTACTTTTATTCGTGAATCATGTTCTGTGTATGAGTTCATTGAAGAAGTACATTATGAAGGAATTAGACTGCATGCGTGTGTGTGTGCGTGAGTCTATGTGTGTGTTTGTGGATGTATTTGTGCTTGTGAGAGAAAGACAGAGAGAGAAACATTGATAATAACTGCATATTTTTCATTTTCACTATGTGCTTATTCAACTTAGCTGATGTGTGCATCATACACTGCATATTGGTGAATGAATATATAGGAGTGCGTATTTGTGTGTATGTATGTCATGCTTACATGACATACTTATGCGTTCATGCGCATACATTTATGTGAGTTTGTTGGTGGGGGTTGGGGGGAATAAGCAGACATTCCATAAGCGACCAGCATTGATACTGTTCGGTAGAAGAGTCCTTGTGAAGCTTGGGTGTGTGTTGTGTTTTGTTGTGTTGTGCTGTGTAGACGTTTATTATACAGAAACCTGTGACTGAAGGACAGTGCTATCATGGTTTTATCGCGATCAGTGCAATGCATATTATTGAGAGATTAATGGCTGGGTTTTTTTGTTTGTTTGTTTTTCATGAAGAAGCTGCCATTTTCTTCATCAAATGTTCTTGTTTTGTTTTCATTTTTTTATTCATTCGTTTAAATAATCATGTGTTTTGACTGTGTGGGAATCGTTATTTGATGATGGGACGGAAGAGAGGAATGGCTTTGAGAGAAGGCATGATAAAAACTTACAGAAAATGGCAGAAAGGGAATTCCAGTATGTTGGGCTGGGTGTAAGTAATGGAGGAAAGGTACTGTGCTCACTAAACATATGAATTAAATGGAAAGAAACCTAGTTACACCATGTGCTTTACCTCAAGATATTTTAAACAGGGCAAAGACAGATGATCACCAAAACAACAAATAAATAACAAAACAAAACAAAGAACAGAAAAGAAAAACAGAAAAAAGAAAAGAAATTTTTAAAAAAGACGAAAACACTTCTTCTGGTGTAAGCTTATGACCACAACTCGTGCTTGAAGGGGACTTCTTCATTTTTCTAAAGACTTTCCACTGTCCGGCCTTCCATAGAGTGTGTTTCATCTCAACTTTCCGATAATATAAATTTTTCCTTCTTCTTTCCCTCCCTCATTGTTACCTGACCGCCCACAGAGAGCAAGTGCAGCATAACTTAGTCCAGGGCCCAGACTAGGAAAATTGAGCACACCCTTTCCTTTTACATGTGGTCAGTTCTTGCTATGAATAGCACCAGCTGGGCAGGGATGGGCTGGAATGAACAGCAGCCGAGAGTAGAGCTGAAAGTGAGAGAAGCTGACAGCTGTGTGCACCATGTCAGTTTGAAGAAGACTGTATGCTACTGATCTTGTCTTTTTTTATTTCAACATTTGTTACAATAACATCTTCGATTTTTTAAAAAAAATTCAAATTATGATTGGCGTCTTTCTTGCTGTGGAGTTAAGTCCTGATGTGGTCTACAGAGGCAAAAGTATTTGAGTTTCATCTTAAAAAGCATTTCATCCCAGAGTATGAATTTCATCCATTATGGAAGTGTTTTGGAAAATGCCAAGTATTATCATCTGCTTTTGTAGTATTGTCAGCGCACAGGGTTTTGTTTCCTCTCCAATCTTTGTAACAACACCTTCAAGCTAAAATTCCAGTTTGTAACAAAAATTTCCCTTCATTCATTTGTTCTGTGAACATAGTGTTTTTACTTTTCTGCTTACAGACCACAGAAACCTATAGTCTTGTATTGGAACAGTGTTTTGCACAAGTCATCTTGCGATGGTGGATTGACATTTTGAAGAAAGGGGTGAAGTTGAAATATAATTTGAAAGAAAGAATGTTGATGCAATGAAAGAAAAAACAAACATTGTGAGAAGTGGGCCAGAGTTGAGAATTGGGAGCTGTGGCAGATTTTCTTGTGAACGCTCTCTGAATGATCTAGACTGTGAAATGAGAATACTTTGGCGAGCATGTGCAATGTGTTGTTCAGAGATTTGTGCTGTTATGTGCCAAGCCTGTGATGAATTTTTTGTTTTGAAATAGCAAAGTGTTGCTGTGTTAATAATGAAATGGGAGAATTGATCTGATGAAGGATTCACGAGGAGAAAGGAAGTAATGTTGTGCGTCAGCGTAGCTAGCTTGTGTTCCAACATTTTTTGTCTTTATTTTTCCTGCCAGGTTTAAACTAAATGTCAATGTCTTGTACGTGGACAACAGATCGACAACTGAAGTGTTGAACAACCGATTCATAATAATGTTATGCACAAAAGCACGCTTTTTGACACGCATCATATTCAAGACTCGTATCGCATCAGTAAGAATGGATCGTAACGTTAAAACACACCTGCACACTGATCCTGTGTTCAGACACCATCCCCGAAGCCAGAATGGGGCTACCTTAATGGTGGGGAAACCGTCTCATACACAGCAGTCTCCCTCATGCCGAACTTTGGAGTTTGTCACTGATGACCAAAGAAGATAGCATAACTTTTGTTTATTCTTCTTCATTGAACACTCGGCGACTATTGTCGTCTGTCGTATGAGAGAAAGTGCGTCATGCTGCCATCAAGCGCCTGACAAGTCAGGCCCAGCGAATCTGACTCCAGCTGAGAGAGAATTGTTATATTTGAAATCGTTTTTGGAAAAAAGGCAGGAGAATGGACCAAGGAGGCAGAAAGTAGACAAGATGGAGGTGACAAGAAGAAGTAGTAACAAAAGGAGATGGATAGAAAACGAGGGAATTGCTAACCTAGAATTTCCAGAAAGTTGGCATGCTATTTATGCTGAAAGGCATCCCCAAGGGGAAATAAGCTGTTTGAGAAGTGTCCATTTCATAGTATCATCGCAGCATTTGGTTATACTCGTGCATTTGGAACAAAAAACATTTGAAAGGCTTTTTTGTTGTTGTTGCATAAAATGTTGACCAAAAAAAGTTATTCATACTGCATTTGTTAAATTCTCTTTTTAAAATGTGCATCATCAACATTCTCACACAAGATCGCATTCAAAAACAAAAGCCACCTGAGAAAAAGGTTATAGTGCATATAATATGTGAAAAAATGTTACTCATTTGGCATTTTGTTCAACTGTTTGAAAATTTATGAGAGCAGTGCAACTTTTAGCAAACAAATAATGGCTGCTACAAGTTTCAAGTCTTGTTGTTTTGTCGTGTTGAGCGTACCTTTTTCTGGTATAGCCTGTTTCCCAGTGGGATGTGTGAAGGAAATGTATTTGTTCATGGAAGAGTTGTGTTTATTATGGTTTACGATGGTGAATAGGTAGATGATCTATACATGCTAGATGAAGTGGTCTTGGCGATTATTTATTGACCTTTTCCTGTGATTTTTGTGTTTAGGAGGAAGAAGGTTATTGTGTACTGTTTCCATGCTGTGTGTGTGACAAGAGTGAAAGACGGAGAGAGAGAGAATAATTGTGTGGTGTGTGTTTGTTTGTGTGTGTGTTGCAGCTTCAAAAAGCATTCATGCATTTGTGGATATGTATGCAAACACATACTGTCTTTAAAAAAACAAAAAAACAAATTCATTTTCTTCTATACATGCATGTAATTTACTTACATTACATTCCCCCTCTCTGTCTTCTCAAACACACTCACACTCAAAAACACATACTTTCTCTCTGTATCTGTCTCTGACTGTCTGTCTGTCTCACACACACATGCATGGGTGCACACACACATGCACGCTCACACCCTCACACACGCATACACGTCCACACACACACACACTTTCACTTATTACTCCCAAGTGTATGTATGAACAACATATTGTAACACCATCAAATTACACTGTAACGCAATACAAAATTTATAAAATCAGTATGACTAAGAATATTTTTTCCATTTCAGAACAGTTTAACTTGTTTTTACAGATTCACCACTTGTCATAATTATGTGTGTATATGCATTAATTAGTTTGTGCAAAAAAATGTGCTTTTTGGATTCAAATTTTCTGAAGACATACTTTGCAAGTGAAGTTTTGAATTTTTTTTTGGTAACTGTTTTGAATCTTGAAAATAATTTGTTGGCATTTTGATGTCGTTGGCACAAACACTATATATTAAATCCTTTGCTATGTCAGTTCATGCCATCATGCCATGCCGTATGTAAGCCATGAATATGAAAAAGTGTATGAATTTCATGTATGGTATTTAACTTGCGTAAAGTGATGTGTTGGTCGTATTGTACATCATATGGTCGTTAATACTGTGGCTGTGTGTGTGTGTGCGCTCATGGTGTGAATTGAACCAAACTATTATTGTTTTTACCAGGTACACAGCACGCATTTCATTTGTATGAATTCACACGCGTGCACATGAGCGCATGTAATCAGGCTCACATGCACTTTATGCATGCACACATATATACACACACACAGGTGCACACACACACACTGGCATACACACATGGGGACGGGATAGCCTAGTGGTTAGAACATGGCGCTCGCAATCTGACAACCCGGGTTCGATTCCCGTTCAAGGGGGATATTTTCCCCCGAAGTTAACATCAGTGCAGACTCCATTCTCCCTAAAAGTCCTTCGGATGAGACTATAAACCGAGGCCTGTGTGCGAACGCACGCAGAACATCTTGCGCACACGTTAAATCCTGTTCCGCTTTTCGTAAGAGTAGGCCATTGTGTGCCGGTGGGAACAGATGACAGAATTTACAAAACCGCATACATACGGGGACTGGATGTAAAAAAGCACAGAAGTGCTTATTCCACTATCCTCGATATAAAAGAATAAAATAAATAAATAAACATGCGCACACAGACATACACACATACATGAACACATGCGCACACGCACACACAAACACACGCGCGCACACACTCGCACAGACACACACACACACATGGACACATGTGCATGCACGTGCTCTCTCACGCACATATACTCTTTTTAACGTCAAGAAAATTAGGAAAACACTCAATGTGTCTCTGTCTGTCTGTCTGTCATCTGTCTGTCTCTCTTTCTCAGTACGGATGAAACGGACACTTTTGTCTAAATAATCTTATGTCATAAATGAAAAATAAACTTCACAAATGAAAGACAAGAATTGTTTTTTAAGGGGGGGATGGTGGGCGGGGAAATGTTACCCTGGATTAAGTTGAAAAACATGAAACATTAAAACATTTGTGCAGACAAAGAACCAAGACAGTATTGGTCAACAAATTGAGTTAGTTGTAGAATATTGGCAGACTTTAAAGTATCAAGACAATATTGGTCAACAAGAGTTAAAACGCAGAAAAGACTCTGAAATGTTGGTAGACTAAAAAAAAGATGTGTCCTAATTAATAGTGCTGAAGACACATTTTTGTTTGTTTGAATTGTACTTGCTATTCTTCTTCTTCATTGTCGAACACTCGGACAGCAACTATCGTATATCATACGAGTGAAAAGGCATTGCGCTGCTGTTAAGCACCTGACAAGTCAGGCCTAGCGCATCTCACTTTGGCATAGGAGAGAATAGTTCTCTTTTAAGTCTTTGTGGGGGAAAAAAGGCAGGAGAATGGATGTACCAAGAAGGGAGAAAGTAGAAGCATATGACAGGAAGAAAAGGAAAAGGGCAGAAACGGAGAGGGGTAGAAAAAAGGAAATTTCTGGCACAGAATTTCCAGAAGGTGGGGATGCTATTTATACTCCCCGGCATCCCTATAGGAGGAAACTGTACTTGGTATAATGTTGTATGTATGTGTGGCTGTTTTCATGTCTGGTGGTGGCATTATATAGTTTGGTTCAGTGTCAAAAAGTGGCCTGCAGTCATGCCCATGCCATGCCATGCCATGCCATGCCATGCCATGCCCTTTCACTTGTTACTGTACCAGCACAGTGTGTGACTAGGAGAACGGGGACATGTGATTGATTAAAACATTCAGCTCTCACGCGTCAGGGTTTTTGTGTGTGTGTGTGTTTTGTTGGAGTGTGTGTGTATATGTGAGGGGGTTGGGGGGGGGGGAGGATTGTGTGAGTGTTTGTGTGTGTGTGGGGGGGGGGGGGAAGAGTTGTGTGTGTGATGAGTGTGTGTGCGTGTTTGGTGTGAGGGGGAGAGAAAGAGAGTGAGTGTGTGTGTGAAAGAGTGTGTGTGTCTATGAGTGAGATTTTTTTGATTGATTGATTGATTCTTTTATATCAAAGATAATGGAATGAGAGAGTGAGTGTGTGTGTGCACGTGTATGAGAATGTGTGTGTTGTATTGTTTTATTTATTTATCTTGGGTCTTTTATTTTGAGGATAATGGAATAAGCACGTATGTGTGCTTTTTTTACATCCAGTCCCTGTGTGCATGCAGTTTTGTCATCCGTTCTCACCGGCACAGTATAATCGGCTCTTCCATGAAGCGAAACAGGTTTTAACATGTGCAGAAGATGTTCTGCACGTATTCGCACATGGAACCTCAGTTTATTGTCTCATCTGAAGAATGTGTGTGTGTGGGGGGGGATAACTAATGACAAAATATCTGACAAAATAGTTAATGTTGCGTGTTCCCCAGCTTAACACTTCGGGGGTCGCCCAAAATAGGTACCCTGTCTCACTCATCGAGGGCTGTTGTTGTCATTGCTGTTGCAACAGCCATTGAACGGTCAGCCAGGAGACAGAGGGCAGAAAAGCCTCTCAGAGTTCGAAGAGACACTAGCTCAGCAGCACGAGGCAAAGAGAATGAGAAGAAAGGCTGCAGCCCAGACAGACAGACAGACCAGCATTGTCAGACTTCATCTGTGTCTTCCTCTGCCATAGGGACTGACTGTCATTCCTGTGTCAGACTGGCCAGCCACACCCAATACTGTACCAGAATTAAGACCTAAAGCAAAACTCCACAGTCTTTTGAGACTGAAGGATGCCAAACTCACTCATCTCATGTGGGAATCTCCATCATGGACCATAACTGCATGCTGGATGAGAAGTTTGCTTACATACAAGTCTTTTTTGCAACTGCCTCACCATATTATAGGCAGCCATACTCCAGAGGATTTTTCTCCTTTTATGGACAACACCCAATGTTGCACTGCGAGTTGGTCCTGACTGTAGACAATCTCAGCATAAATGTTTTATAGCATAACAACGCTTTAATGAAGGTCTTGGCACTTTGCTTCGATCAATAAATGACAAAGCTTTTAGCCTGGGCCAAACTAAAGAAATTAACATAAGTGCCTACACTGGTGTTGTGCTTACACAACATCCTAGAAGGCAGAATATCACTACCTTAGTAAAGGGAAAATGGTGGTATACTTTGCAAAAAATCTTGTGAATTATAAACCTCTATGTTCTAGTCAAGGATTAAAAAGGAGAAGGAAAAGAACACCAAAAGCACACAGTTTTTATAAATCAATCCAGTCATATTGTTTATAGCTCTCCTGATCACAGAGGCCTGTCAGGGTTATCACCTTGCACAAATTAATGTACAAATACTTCACTACACAGGTTGGTACGGTTTGTAAAGATATAATGATAATATATGGAATTTATATAGCGCTATATCTTGTAAAAACAAATCAAGTTTTGGAAAACTTAAATTTTTTCAAGGTCTTTGTAAAAACTTTACTTGCTGTATACAATTTTTATAAATTTTAGGTTCCCCCCTCCCTTCCTCCCAAAAAGGAGAAGCGCCATTATGACAGCTAACAAGTATTTCCTTCAAGGAGGAAAACAAACAACAGAAAAGAACAAACAAAAAAAAGTAAAACCTGAAATTAAAATCTCGCACAATTTTGACGAATCGCAACGTTCCAGTCAGCTCTACTTTCCTTTTCGGTGGAAACGTTCTCAGAGTTATTTCCCTGTAAAGCCCGGCACCTTTGAACCATTGCCTGGATGCTGTAAAATGCAACGACTTTTTGATGAGAAAACAGTTTCAACCCTAGATTTGAAGGGATCCATCGAACTTTTATACAAAGATACATATTACATTTTAGTGCGAAAAAAAAGGTCCCGATGCACACTTGTGTGGACAAAGCGAACAAGCAGACGACAAACTAACAAGGGATGTAATTACTGATTGTTCACGCGCTGTAAGTCACTGAAGTCGTGTATGATTACCCCAGTTGAATGGATACTAAACAAGGCAAAAACTGTGTGCTAAATCCTGTGTAACTCACGAAAGCAGAGTTCGAAAGCTAGGTTATGAAATAACAACAAACAAAACACGTGTTTTTGCTCTGTGTGTGATAAATAGGCCTAGTACAAACCAGCAATCGATGCTGGTTAGGCTAAGAGTTTGAAGCTGAAATCATCTTTAAAGAGTCGACGTTGTCCGACCAAGATTTGGTTCTTTTTGGGGGGACTCCAGTTACTATGTGAAACAGATACAAGGCAACAAACTTCAGTGCAACTGATGCCCAACGCTCTGCTCTTAGCGAAGTTGTCTGCTGATTTTGTACTTACTAGAAACAATGTGGGCAAGACGACTGATGAGTGTACTTTCCCTTCCACCTCCAGCTCTTTCACATCAAAATGCCAGCTATTCTTGGCTGATTAAAGAGGTAGGTTATAATGTTACATCCAACTCTGTTGAGAGATAGTTATAAACTATGCAGATTTTTTTTTGGTACTGAGTAGTGATAGAATATTACTAACAACTTCCAGTAAAAAACATACCACAGGGTGTAACACTTTTGTTATGCCTAAAACTTCTGTGAGTGAAATTATCTGTCCTGGCACATCACACACACACACACACACACTCTCTCTCTCTCTCTCTCTTTCTTTCACACACACACACACACACACACTTTCACTTTATCTGTATTTATTGAAATTTTATCAGTTGTTGGTTTATGACCAAGCAAATTCTTTTTAAACAAAATACTTTACACATGCATGACCATGAACAAATCAGGTGATAAGACTACTGCTGTAATCATCAGTGAGTAGATTTTACTGAACACACACTCACAAACACACATTTTATGTTGTTATTATTTTTCTATTTGATTGAATGTGTTTTTCCCCTTCCCCCTTGATACTCCTCCCCCACCCCCCATCCTTTCCAATGCTTTTCTGTTATCGTTATGTTGTTGTCTCATGGTGATGGGGATTATTTGTTATATTGTTGTCTCATGGTGATGGGTGATTGTTGTTATTCTTGTATCTCTATTATAATAATCATTATTATTGTCTTATTTGACTTATCTTGTTTGTTTCTTAGTTATTGTGTGAATATACTATTTTTTAAAAAGCGCTATTTGAAGAGTATGAGCGCATAAAAGCACACGTTTGCTGGGTGGAGGAGGGAGGTCATTGAAGGCAATATTGTCAGTAATGACGCAGCCTATGCCTACTATTTTCTAACGTTTTGTTCCTGTACCTTTTTTATTATCTAAAGTATAAACGTGAAAGAATGGATGAAACAGTAGGTGAAGTAATTTGTTTGTCCTGACGTTTTATGATTTTCTTTTTTTAATTCTTAAAACATTTTTTATTTAAATGTGTGTGTGGACGTGAGCGCGCCTCGTGCGTGTATATGTATATGTGGTAATTTGTATTTTTCAATGTATTACCTTAATTGATTTTCCTCTTACTGGTTTAATTTAATAGTTAAGGATGCAATAATGTAGTATTTCAATATAATCATTAAGAAATTTGTTCTTAGATAGATGGCTTGATGAAAAAAAGCTAATACATTGCTTATTCAATGTACCATCTGGAAATAAAATTTTGACTTTGACTTCGACTTTGATTTTATATACATATGGATGCATATTATTTTATTGCCGATTTAATTTTGGCTGGCAGTCAGTCTTAGACTTAGAGTTTGGTGTGTGTTGACTACAAATGTGATACTGCAGGAGTCATACCCTTATTCTCTCTACCCAAAAAAAAAAATCTCCATGAAGACTTCCTGAATGTTATACTGAGAAGTGTTGTGCATGAGTACTGTTATCAAGTCTTTTGTGGTTTTTAGATTCATTTTTTTTTAATATATCTGTACTTGGTGATTTTTATTAACTGTGAGTGGAATGTTGTGTTTTGAAATTGTGTGACAGTGAGTCCTAAAAGTTTGTGAAAAGTTCATTATAAAATTTGGGTCCTTTTTGTGTGTATGAACCCTGATGGATAGACACTTCACAAGCAAATGGACACACACTTCACAAATAAAAGCACATTCACTTACATTTACTTAAGAAATAGACACTTCACAAATAAATGAACAGTCACACATAAATAAACATTCAATTCACAAAGAAATGAACAAACTCATTACAAAATAAATATCAAAACACTTCACAAAATAAATGACTAACACTTCTCTTGGTTGTAATATATCATTTTATTGGACAGAAAGCACTCCTGTGAAATTCGGCAACACAATTCAAGAGTCAGTAGAAATAAGCATGATGTTCACAACTATTTGAAACAAATGTGCAAAACTTTGCTATTTTGTCTGAACTTAACCATCCATTCTTATTTTAAGCAATTCTGTGGGGTGTTGTTGTTTTTAAACTGTTGTTGTTGTGTGTGTGTGTGTTGTTTGTTATAATTCAAGTCACACATTGTCTTATTGCTGTCCTCATGTGATGTTATGAAGACCCCTCTTGTTTCTGGAGTCACCAAAGCTGTCAAATTTGCTGCAAGGTCATCTCCACATTCCTTGTCTCATTCAATAGTGTTTAAGAGGCTGCCTGAAATTTTTTTAATTTGTTTGTGTGCATTTTGTGATCAATCTTAGTCTTGCTAGACTGAATATCTCTTTGGAGGTCATAAAGTAGGCCTTACTCTTGTCTTGTTCCATTTGTCTCACAAGCACTTTTTTTTCCATTTCTACTCCATATTGCCTGCTATTTCCCCCCCAATATTTTCTTTAAAGCTCTGGTGAAAATATGGCCCTAAGGGGGTTAAGGTGGGTTTTTTTTGTATATTGGGGCATACTTTCAGTCTGTTTTTTTGTGGGAGAAGAAAAATGCTTGGTGAAGTGAAATATATTTTCAGTTCTCACAGCAATATTTGTGGTTTTTTCTATTCTATGTGGAATTGCTGAAAATGAGAAGACAAAAAAAAAAAAAAAGTACTAAGCTTGTTTATTATAAACAAGTATGATACTTGATAATTTTAAAAAAATCCCAAATGCACAATGAAAATATAAAGTTAAAGAAACAAAACACACAACTAAAATACTATGATGTCGTGTCTACATGGAAATTGTTTTGTACACTAGTGAACACAAATATCACTTCAGGGAGAGCCATCTTTAAAAAAACAACCCCAAACAATGAGAAATATACAACAGAATATCTTTGGCACAACATTATGAAAAATAATAGCGAGAATCACAACAAAACAGCAAATATGAGAGATTCCTCAAATCCCATTATAGTCTGTACAATTAAAGTTCTAAATAAAATCTTGACAATAATTGATTCGGTTTTTAATGATGGAAGCATAAAACAAACAACTACTGATAAAAAAATAAAATAGAAAAATATGACAACAGGACAAAATTAAAGGGTAGAAAATTGAATAATACTGATTGATTGTCATTGAAAAATATCACTTAGAGTGTGAGTTGAAAACTTTCAAACACTCCAAAATACGAGGGTTTCCCATCCCTTTCAAGTACTTAACACACTGTTGTCAATTATGCGGTATGAACTGATCATACTGATGTTCATACATATTGTTTTTGAACTCCTGAACAGTCCCAAACCTGTAATAATCTGTAGATATTGTCAGAAACTTGTTGACAATATTAATAGGCAATAAAACCTGAGTATGAATTTGTAAGTACTTTGATGTAATGGCTCTTGGTAGTAAGGAAAGTTATGTGTCTACTTTTTCGTTTCTGTATTTTCACGATGTTTTTCTTTTCTTGGTAGTGAAGGAAGTTATGTGTCTATATTATCTTTGGTTTTTCATGATTTTCCTTTTTTCTTCTTCCCAATTTATCTTTTATCTTTTTTTTTCAAATCCTTTCAATAATATTGCCAAGCATAGTTTCAAATTTTATTTGTGAAATCTTTTCAAAAAGGAAACTGAAGGAGAAACACTAGTTAACATTTCTCTGCATAATATGAACTAGCAAACATAGGTCTGTGTGTTGGGGGAAGGAGAGGAGTAATGGAGGAAGAGGGAAGGAGAAAACCACTAACTAAACTTGATACAGCAAATGCCCCAAAATAATATATACTTTTTAAAGCCATCAGTTTTATATTTTATAAACAAACAGTGTTACTGTAGGAGGTATTGGTAAGCACAGCAAACTTGAACAAGCAGCGAACTCAGCAAAATGGCCGCCCAAACAAAGTACTGGCACGGCAAACAAAAGAACCAAATAGAATAAGATCAGACCACAGATCATTTGGATGTATATGTTTTATTATATTGTTTGATATGGGTTTCTGTTCTTCCAGCCGTAACCAGTGACAGATTTACACAACCCTTTGATCACAGATTGTCCTAAAAAACAACAACAAAATAACAAATGCCAGGAGATTTCTTTATCCAACTATCACATTTCAATGATAACAGAAACAAACAATTATCACAGTGCATATAAACAAATTACAACAATAAAAGCATTGTCTTTGCAACACAGGATGGAATCCATATTTTCAACATGATCAGGAGAATATAGAAGAAAAAAATACTGAAACCACAGCAAACATATTATATCAGATTCTGTCTTCGCAAAATAAAAGATGCAGTTAACAATATCTATCATGTATTATCATATCTGTACAGTGAACATGGACTAGCAGTTTGAAATGTATCAACAAATACAAACAAACCAACAAAGAAGCAAAAACCATATATATAAACTCATGCCTTGTGTTGAAATATTTTTGGGGCCTAAACTCACTCTAAAAGACACTAAAAATTCTATGCTAACTAAATCAAAGCACTTTAAAAAAAAAAAAAGCACTAATTTGAATCAAGCAGTAATATGACTTTAAACAAACTCAATATTCAGTAAGAAACATCAAACAATGATAAGGACTTTTTTTTGGTTTATATAAAGCAATAGTAAAGACTCATACTGATACCAAAAAAAATCCACACGCTTCAAAAATGCTGTTGTATGATTCAGCAGTTATAAAAACAGGTTTAATGAAGCAATAAATTAATGCGGTATCAAATTTTTCCCCCTCCATGAACCACAAACACACCAAAAAAAAGATTTAAAAAACCCAACAAAACCTAC
Organism: Rapana venosa; assembly: GCA_028751875.1. NCBI lineage: Eukaryota > Metazoa > Mollusca > Gastropoda > Neogastropoda > Muricidae > Rapana > Rapana venosa. Next base: position 33,471,239 of record CM054167.1, on the reverse strand, counting down.
TACTGCAGCAAGAAATTGTTGAAAATGTAAAGTGTAATCTTAACCTCATACTAACGCAGAACTGCCACACAAAATGTGCAGAAAAATTATCACTTAAATAAAATTATCCAGTGTAAGATATTTTCTTTTTGAAAACAAAAATCTTAATTTAGAAAAGGGAAGAAGACAACATACAAAACTCTTGAAAGCACTTTTAGGAGATCAGAAATCTATTATTTTCTTAAAGTAAAGTAAAAGCACACACACACACACAAAACCACTTCTTACAACCATGGGGGTTTTCATATCCAATCTTTCTGTGCTTATTCTGAAACTCAGTTGGTGAAGGTTATACCACAAGCCCACAAAAGGCTTTTTTGAAATTGTTATAAAATCATCAGTCAATATGAGTATTGTTCACATCTGTGCATGTTTGTTTTATTTCAAAACTGTCAGATAAATCTTTAAAAAAATGAACAGAAATCGAAAGTAGATCATAATGTATGATTCCAAAATAATTCCCCCCCTTTTTTTCCTGCTATTCAAACTATGTATCATGCAAAAAGGAAATCTTAAAAATATATATTAGTGGAAAATTCCACTGTGATTTCCAAATCATGTGATCTTATAAATACCCAGCATCGCAACAGAGACAACAATTTTGATCTGATTTACTTCAGAAAGGTGGTTAAATAAACAGTGACATGTGATCAACTTAAAGCAAAGATCCACACCTTCCAACATAATCACAAATAAATCAGCAGCATACATTTGTAACATATAAGATGTAATATCAGTGACAGGAGTAATAATCTAATTTTTTTCTTGTTGGCATGAAACATGCAAAAGGTATGTACAATTTTGATAAATAATCACCTAGATATATTGTCAGAACTTTGTCATAAAGACAGCAGAAACAAACTCCGTACTCTAACACTCTAAGCTGTTTGTTACAGAAACTTTGTCGCAAAGATTTCAACAACAACACAAATATCAATCAAACACCGAAAGTTTGATGTATTTGGTTTAAAAATAAAATCCCCAAACTAACTTTTTTCCCCAAACTAACTTTTTCTAAGTAAAAAAAAAAAAAAAAAAAAAATGATGCAAGTTATAAAAATAGCCTTTCCCTCACTAGAAAACTGTTTGATTTTGATTTCAATACTTGACTGGTTGTAATACTGATATTAAAGCAATAGCACAACACTCAAAAGCACACCAAGTTAATGACTTCAGTAATAAGAGAATAAAAACACAACGCAATGATAGTTCTGTACTGCCGGACACATTCTCATTCAGCCTCTCCTCAAAAACATCAGATACATTCGGTAAAAAAAAAAAATGTTCTCATCTCACAAAACATGAAAAGATGATGAAGAAAATGTCGAAATATTCCCAAGAGATGTTGAAAAGAATGCATTTAATACAATTCTTTGAATGAGAGAAGATGGGAGATAACTCCAAAGCATCTTACAGACAGCAGTATTGTCCCATGAGTTGAAGAAAATACAACTCGGTAAAACCAAATACACGAGTCTGTTAGATAAAGTGCTTGTGACAAGAACAAAAACTTTCAAAGGGGAGCAACAAGTTGTTTTCTGAAATTGAGACTGTGTTTATTGTTTAGTTTTTAGGACATATCTTCAAACAATGCAAATGAGATCTGTTTATTTGTGTGGGAATTTGTATTCTGTGGTCTATGTTTGGGGATGTGTGTTTATATATGTGTGTGTATGCCTGTATATAAGTATACATGTGCAAATATACACATATACTTGCAAAGGTAGGTGCTCATAAAGTACCACAAGGGCAGAAATAAGTCTGCGCATATTTGTAAATATATTTGGAGGGTTTTCCTAGTCCTTTTACAGCGATTGTTTTCTTGTTGTTGTTGTCGGCATATTCATGATATCAGTTGTATCCATGAACAAGAAATTTCTTTTCAAGGTCTCTTAGGTTAATACTGCTAAGGTGTTCACAATTTACAGTATGTACACACACACACACACACACACACACTCACACACACTTTCATGCAATCATACAAATGCAAACAATACATATGGAATGAATCTCACCAAACAGACAAAACGGTGAATTATGAAACCTAACACTCCATCCACATTGTATATAGTCTCTCTACGACAATTCCAGTTGTTCTCGTGTGTCGGAATAGTACATAGGTAGTTGGTTACATTCTCAGTACAAAACAAGAGCATATTTTCCTTTCTGTTATACACCTAAATTCAAGACAAGTTCAATCCATTCTTCTTTTTAAAAAATCAGAAATGTACCGTCAAGCCATTGGAGTATTCATCTATAAAATTTCATCTCTCTCTCAACTCATTTAGAGCTCCTTGCCTGTTTTCTTCTGTTCCTGATGCTAATGTTGTTTTTTGTTTTTTGTGTGTGGTCTCAATGGTATATTCAAAGCAGGTAACTCTTAAGGTGTGGAGATGAAAATGGTAAAGCTGCTGTCATATCAGTGGCTTCCTAAAGGAATAAATCTACTTTATTATCTGCTTGTAAGACTATTTCAGCTTCCTGTAATGCCACATATTCACATCTAACATCACTGTGAAGTAACAAATAACAGCAATTACACGATTGGTGCTTTGTAGTAAAAGTACCCTCCTCCCTCCCCCCACCCATCCCCTGAATACTAAACCATACATATCAACACATATAAAAAAAAAACCCACCCCAAAAACCAAACATATCAACACTTGTACACACAAACGACAAACACACAATCCAAGCAAACAGTCTTAGAAAAATCCGCCGCTGCGCAGCACACGCCTAGAACGCAGCCCCGAGAGTCCAGCGGTGGTTTGCCTTGCTGCGACGGTTGCGGATGACGGCGGAATCGATGCTTGAGGCGGCGCTCTTGCTGCGGATGTCATCCTCCAGCTTGTTCTGGGTGATGGCCATCAGGCCGATGTTTCGACTCGTGGCCGTCAGCGACTGAAGGAGTCCGTCCCCGCTCTGAAAACAGTGGATTGGTGTTCTTTGTATATTTTAGGGTTGGTTTTTTTGTGTACGCCGCCCTCAATATGCTGGCCCTAGAGAAGTGAGGTCTCTGACGCCTCGCTCCCCTACGACCTTATAGGTTATGGGACTCCTTTACCTTTTTTTGTGTGTGCTCTGAATGTAGCATAAGACAAAGCTAATAATGTAGTATGAGACAGAGCTTTACAAATTGTTCAAGATTTTTGGTTTTTTGGGGAATGATTCATGAGAAATCATTTCCCATTTAAGATTTTTTTGTTGGGGGGGGGGGGGGGGGGGGGGGAGAAAATAAATTCCCATCTTCAATTGAAAATTATTTGTTGTTGAGAGGTAATCTCCTGTTGTTGTTGTTGTCTAATTGTTCTATCTGTCATAGGGAATTTTCTATTGAGAAATAATTTCCCTATATTGTCGATTCCCTCCCCCCACCCCCACCCCCTTTGTTATACAGTTATTGCTTTTCTGAGCCTCTGGCTGATGTATGTTATTAAAAACAAAACATACGTAATAATACCAAACTTATTTCTAACAAAGAAAAATATGTTTGGAAAATTTCAGTATGTCAAAAGCTAATTACCAACACACACACGCACGCACGCAAACACACACAAAGAGAGGGATAGAAAAGTGTGAATCTGTAGCACAGAATTTGCAGAAGGTAGGGATGCTATCTATACTCTCTCCCTCCCTCTCTCTCTGTCTCTCACTCACACTCACACACACACACCACACACACACACACACACACCAGGGAAATTATGATGCATGAATTATGGTAAAGTTTTTGGTTCTAAAGATGCAGGCAAGAAGACATGGGAACCATCATCACCAGACGACGGTGGAAGTGGATTGGGCACATCCTCCGAAGAGACCCACAGTCAATCACAAGAACAGCATTGCATTGGACCCCAGAAGGAAGGAGAAAGAAAGGAAGACCAAAAGCAACGTGGAGGAGGACTGTAGAAAGTGAGATGAAGGCCATGCAGCACTCTTGGGGATCAGTGACTAGGTTGGCCCAGAATAGGCAGGAGTGGAAGCGCTTTGTTGCTGCCCTACACACCGCTGGGTGTAATGGCTGATGATGATGATGATTTTGGTTCTAAGGACACCCGAAATGCCACCCACCCTGATGATGTCCTGGGCCTCTGGCAGCTGAGTTCCGGGGTGTCTCTGGAACACCCTCACCAGAGGTCTCTCCAGGCGTTCCCTGCTGAACAGGTCGGCGCTCATGGAGGGCCCCTGTGTGAAAACAAACAACAAAAGTTGTATTACACAGAACAAAAGCAGCAGTGAGGCTGTGTTGTGTTGTGCGTGAGTTGGGGTTAGGTTAGGTTGTGTTGAGTTTGGGTGATTAGTAGTAGTGGTGTGGTGTAGTGTGATGTGATGTGGTGAGTTATGTGATGTGGTCAGTTATGTGGTGTGGTGGGATGTGGTGTGGGGCAATATAGTGTGATGTGTGGGGCAATCTAATGTGATGTGGTGTGGGGCAATATAATGGGGTGTGGGGTGATATAGTGGGATGTGATGTGGTGAGGGGCAATATAGTGGGATGTGGTGAGTGGGAATATATTGGGATGTGGTGTGATATAGTGGGATGTGGTGAGGGGAATATAGTGGGATGTGTGAGGGGAATATAGTGGGATGTGGTGAGGGGAATATAGTGGGATGTGGTGAGGGGAATATAGTGTGATGTGGTTTTGATATAGTGTGATGTGGTGAGGGGCAATATGGTGTGATCAGGTGTGGGGCAATATAGTGGGATGTGATGTGGTGTGATATAGTGGGATGTGATGTAGTGTGGGACAATATGGTGGGATGTCATGTGTGTGATGTGGGGCAATATAGTGGGATGTGGTGTAAGGCAATATAGTGTGGTGTGATGTGGTGAGGGGCAATATAGTGGGATGTGGTGTGGTGTGGGGCAATATAGTGGGATGTGGTGTGGGGCAATATAGTGTGATGTGGTGTGATATAGTGGGATGTGATGTAGTGTGGGACAATATGGTGGGATGTCGTGTGTGTGATGTGGGGCAATATAGTGGGATGTGGTGTCAGGAAATATAGTGGGGTGTGGTGTGGTGTGATATAGTGGGATGTGATGTAGTGTGGGACAATATGGTGGGATGTCGTGTGTGTGATGTGGGGCAATATAGTGGGATGTGGTGTCAGGAAATATAGTGGGGTGTGGTGTGGTGTGATATAGTGGGATGTGATGTGGTGAGGGGCAATATAGTGGGATGTGGTGTGGCTTGGGGCATACGCGCGCACGCACCCCCCACCCCCCTTTAAATCAATCAAACAAAGAAATAACCCTTACCAGCCAACAAGGCATCCAACCAACCAACCAACCAGCCAACCAACCCACTCACCTACCTACCCACCCACCTATACTCAACCAACCAACCGACCATCCAACCAACCAACCAACCAAACAAGCAAACAAACAAACAGACAGACAGACAAACAAACAGACAAACTCCTTCCTACCAGAGTGTATCCTCGGGCGCGGTCAGTGGCATCGAACCAGCGCTGAGCACGGTGAATGGAGTGGCGGTTCTCTCCGTGGGTGATCCCAAGGTGTTGCTATAGAAACGGACCATACCACCTCATCAGATCTCATGGGGTTTTTTGTTTGTTTGATTTTTGTTGTTTCGTTCCTCGGCTAGGGCTTCAAGGTTCACAAATGGTGAGATTCATGGTTTAAATTATTTTCCTTTTATATCGAGGATAATGGAATAAGCACTTAATGTGCTTTTTTTTTTACATCCAGTCCCCGTGTGTATGCGAATTTGTGAATTCTGTCAAAAGTTCCCACTGGCACACGATGGCCTACTCTTACAAAAAGCGGAACAGGATTTCATGTCCATTTATAAGATCTATAATTTTGCTAACGGTGAGGTTTATGTACATGTATGTAAAATTTATAATGGAAGCAACTTTTGGGTTGGGTTTTTTTTTAACACTGTAAATTTTTTTAATTGTATTTTGGCATTTTGCAGCTGGGGGAAGGTAGACGTCATAGCTAATTGAAGCAAATAAGAAAGAACCTCCTCCTTACAGAGTTTTCAACAAAGAGTGCCCTTTACACCTTAACCCCTTCCTCCCCTTGCAAAAAATAAAACGCTTGCATAAAGTGAACACCCAAGCCATTAAAAAAAAAATTGCCAACCAATGAATACAACCCTAACATATTGATCTGTTCAAAATTACCAACCAATAAACACAAGCCTAATATATCCAAACCATTCAAAAGCATCACAACCCTTCTTTCCAAATTAGAACAAAATTACTGGCCAATCAATATGATTTTGATATCCAAACTGAAAGAAAAATATTAACCAGTCACTACTACAACCCCAAACATGCAGGTCAGTACAAAATAACAGACCAACCAGCACAATAACGACAATATCCAAACCCCTTCAGAAATCATCAACAATCTATTTATCAACTCTAATGTTCAGAGCTGAGAAAAATGATTAACAAATCCATACACTTGGATCAGAGCTAAATTATCAATCACCCAAAATACGAACCTCAAACAAAGATCAGCATAAAATGATTGACAAATATACACAATCCGGACACCCAGCCAGGTAAATTAAACCATCAAACAATCAACACCCAAACCACCTAAAATCCATACCACTATAAAATCAAATCAAAATATTACCCAATCAATATAACCCTGAATTCAGATCAGAACAAAATTATCAACCAATCTCCATACCACTATAAAATCAAATCAAAATATAACCCAATCAATATAACCCTGAATTCAGATCAGAACAAAATTACCAACCAATCAACAGAATTCTAACATAAAAACCACTAGAAACGTATCAACCAATCAAAATAGCCCTGACATCCAGATCAGACCCAAAAATATTGTCAATCAACTGACCTTCAGGGTTACGGTTTCAGCCACCTTCTGGGTCAAACCATCGTTGACAGATCTGTGCGCTGCTCGCGTCAGTCGCTGGACCTGGTCAATGGTGTCACGCAAGTTTCGTCGCAAGTACGCGGAACGTCCCCTGGCTTCTGCTCCATCTTGCAAAGCCTGTGTCAAAGATGTACATTTGCATGATGTATCGTGACATGATGGATTCTTCTTCATCTTTTTCTGCTTTTTTGTTGAACTCTCAGACAGCAACTATTGTTGTTTGTTATATAAGTCTTTATTGTGACTCGCTCACTCACTCACTCTCTCTCTCTCGGGGACTGGATGTAAAAAAGCACATGGGTGCTTATTCATAATCCTCGAAATAAAAGAATTTGTCATTATAATAATAATAATGTATGGAATTTATATAGCGCTGAATCTTGTAAAGCAACAAATCAAAGCGCTCAGATGACTTTTAAAAATGTTATGCGTGTGTATGCGGTTTTGTAAATTTTGTCATCTGTTCCCACTGGCACCCAATGGCCTACTCTTTCAAGCAGCGGAACAGGATTTAATGTGTGCGCAAGATGTTCTGCATGCGTTCGCACACGGGGCCTCGGTTTATAGTCTCATCCGAAGGAAGAACAAACCACCCCACACACACACACACCACCACCACCCTCCTCCCCCCACACACCACCCATTTCTCCACACACACACACCACTTCCGCCCCCCTCCGCCCCCCCCCCCCCCCCCCCTCCCACACACACACACACACATATACACACCTGATCAGCTTCAGGCGTGTATGGGCCCAAAGCGTCGGCCACCGCAGGGCCGAGACGACAGCTGTCGATGGACGAGATGCGTCCGTCCAGCACGCTGTTACGTCCCCTGTCCTTGTTGGCGCTGTTGGCGATGGAGGCGTTGGCATGGCACAGAAGGTCAAGGACGCGCGACCGTTCCTGCAGCACGGCGAACAGGCGCTTGCGGGCACTCTCCAGCGTCTGAAAACAAAATGTTCGGATATGCCGCTTGTAGGAGAGCGTTTTGGGTTGGGGTTAGGGGTTTTTTGTTTGTTTTTTATTTGTTTGTTGTTGTTGGTGGGGTTGTTGTTGTTGTTTTTTGGGGGGGTTGTCTTTCTTCTGTGCATGCAATGTTTTTGCAGAAAAGTTTGAAAAGAAAATTTTGTTAAAAAAAGGATTTGTCGCTTGTAGGAGGTTTTGTGTGTGTTTTTTTTGTCTTCCTTCTGTGCATGTAGGTTTTTGTAGAAAAGTGTGAACAACTTTAAGAAGAAAAAAAAAGGATTTGTCATGAGTAGGAGGATTTTTTCTGGGTTGTCTATTATCTACTCTTTTATTTCGAGGATAATGGAATAAGCACTCGTGCGCTGTTTTACATCCTGTCCCAGTGTGTGTGTGTGTGTGTGCAGTTTTGTACATTTTGTCATCAGTTCCCACCGGCACACAATGGCCTACTCTTCTGAAAAGCGGAACAGGTTTAACATGTGCGCAAGTTGTTTTGCGTGCGTTCGCACGTGGGACCTCTGTTTACCATCTCATCTGAAGGACTTTTGAGGGGAGTGGAGTCAGCACTGATGTTAACTCCAGAGGAAAAAATCCTCTCTTCTGTAAATGCAATGCTTTTGCAGAAAAGTTTGAAAAGAAATTTTAAGAATAGGATTTGTCACTTGTGGGAGGTTTGTTTTTTCCTTATATGTTTGTAAGTTTTTGCAGAAAAGTCTGAAAACAAAATTTTAAAATAGGATTTGTCACTCATAGGAGGGTTGAATTGTGTGTGTGCATGTGTTTTTGTCTTCCTTCTCTGTATCATGTAGGTTCTTGCAAACAAGTCTGAAAAGGAAAAATGGATGTAATGATGTTGCTGTGTAAGAACCGTATATATTTCTCTTTATATTGTAGGCTTTCATTTCTTGATGGATTTTCTCTTTTTTCTTTGTTTGTATGCAGTACCTCCCAATCTCTCTCTGTCTCTGTGCATTCCCACACCAGGTGAGGAGCACAGTGCCTGGTCTTCTCCTGTGCTTTTTAACTCTGCAGGAGTTGTGCCAGCTGGCTTCAACTGACATCTTCTGACTTCAGAGCAAAATGAAGTCCTAGGTTCGGATCTCGGCGGCATCTGGTGAATTAAGGGTGGGGATTTTTTACAATATCCCAGGTCGACTTTGAAGTGCGGACCTGCCAGTGCCTTAATTCCCTGCATATATATATATATATATACACATATATATGCAGAAGATCAAATATGCATGTTAACAATTACGTAATTCATGTCGGTGTTTGGTGGGTTACAGAAACGCGGACATACCCAGCCTGCAACCTGTACCATGAAATGAGCTGCTCTGAAGTTGGACTGTGTTGGCTGAGGCCAGCAGGCAGACCTCCAGCAAAATTACAAGTACACAAGACGAGACACTACACACCGCACCTGGTAAGAGAATGAAAGAGAGAGAGTGTGCTGGATATGGTTATGGTCAAGGGAGACGGGATAGCCTAGTGGTCAGAACATTGCGCTCGCAATCTGATGACCCAGGTTTGATTCCCGCTCAAGGGGATATTTTCCCCTGGAGTTAACATTAGTGCAGACTCCACTCTCCCCAAAGTCCTTCGGATGAGACTATAAACCGAGGCCCCATGTGCGAACGCACGCAGAACATCTTGCCCACACTTTAAATCCTGTTTCGCTTTTCGGAAGAGTATTGTGTGCCAGTGGGAACAGATGACAGAATTGACAAAAACGCATACACACGTAGACTGGGTGTAAAAAAAAAGCACATACATGATTATTCCATTATCCTCAATTTTAAAAAGAGCCATCGCTGGCCTACTTATCTATGAGGGATGGATGGAGCTTTACATGTGTGCAATGTGTTGTGTATATAATATGTCCGCACACATTCCAACTTCAGGGACTGTATGCTTTTATCTGAAGCTGCTGTTGCCCCAGTTAGTTTTTACCTGAAGCTGTGTTAGGTTTTACCCTTAGCTGTGTTAGTTTTTACCTGAAGCTGTGTTAGTTTTTACCTGAAGCTGTGTTAGTTTTTACCTGAAGCTGCTGTTAATTTTTACCTGAAACTGTGTTAGTTTTTACCTGAAGCTGTGTTAGTTTTTACCTGAAGCTGTGTTAGGTTTTACCTGAAACTGTGTTAGTTTTTACCTGAAGCTGCGTTAATTTTTACCTGAAGCTGCGTTAGTTTTTACCTGCAGCTGTGTTAGTTTTTACCTGCAGCTGTGTTAGTTTTTACCTGCAGCTGCTGTTAGTTTTTACCTGAAGCTGTGTTAGTTTTTACCTGCAGCTGTCTTAGTTTTAACCTGCAGCTGCTGTTGCACCAGTTAGTTTTTACCTGAAGCTGTGTTAGTTTTTACCTGCAGCTGCTGTTAGTTTTTACCTGCAGCTGCGTTAGTTTTTACCGCTGTGTTAGTATTTACCTGAAGGTGTGTTAGTTTTTACCTGTGTTAGTTTTTACCTGCAGCTGTGTTATTTTTTACCTGCAGCTGTTGTTGCACCAGTCTCAGCTGAGCCTCCAGAGTCTTCTTGCTGTTCAGCAGATGTGCTCTCTCTGCATTCAGCAGGTCGTCAGCTCCATCATGCTCCTGTAAGACAATCAATCAATCAATCAATCAGTCAATCGATCAATCTGTCAGTCAATCGATCAATCAGTCAGTTATTTAATTTAATTTATTTTATTATTTTATTTTAAGGATAATGGAATAAGCACTCATGTGCTTTTTTTTTCTCATCCAATCCAAGTGTGTATGCGGTTTTGTCAATTTTTGTCATCCATTCCCACCGGTGCACGGTGGTCTACTCTTCCAAAAAGCTGAACAGGTTTTAAAATGTGCGCAAGATGTTTTGCGTGTGTTCGCACACGGGGCCTCGGTTTATAGTCTCATCCGAAGGATTTTGGGGGGGATTGGAGTCGGCATTGATGTTAACTCAAGTCAGTCATCAATCAAGTGAGTAAATCAATCAGTCAGTCAATTAGTCAGTCAGTCAGTCAATCAATCAATCAGTCAGTCAGATAGACATGCAGAAATGTGAGAGAAGATCATGGAAAGCCAGAAAGAATGAGGTAAAAGAATGAGATGACACAGAAGAAAATACAGAGGAGAAGAAGAAGGAAAAACAAAGAAAGAAGGTGGGGGATTGGGGAGGGGGTTGGGGGGGGGGGGGGGAGGTGAGAGATAATTATAGAAGTAAAACAGCAGATCATCTTGAGATTTACAAAGCAGTAGAAATCAAAACACTTAAAAGCAAAAGAAAAATAATGATGATGACAGAGAAGAAGAAAGAGTAGAAGAAGGAGGAAGACAAAAAGGAGAAAAAGGAAACAGAAGAGGTGAAGAATTTTTTAAGAAACTTAATAAAATAAAATAAAAAAAGGAAAAAAACAATG
>CM054167.1:33439950-33454950 GCA_028751875.1 Rapana venosa | reverse complement strand
AGGAATGATAACATTTGCAAAACTGCATGCATTTGGGGATTGGATGTAAAAAAAAAAAGCACATGAGTTTTTATTCCATTATCCTCAAAATAACAAGATTTTAAATGATATATATTTAAAACAACAAACACACAAGACCATGTGCACACAGGTGCATGTATACATGCACATGCATGCATGTACATGAAGACACACATACACACAAAGACAAACACACACACACACACACAAACACACACATGTGCATGCACGCACACACACACACAAACACAACCACACGTATGGGGTGTATACATATGTACATGTGCACATGCACGGACAAATCTAGCATGCAAATATACTCATCTGTGTGTGTGTGTGTGTGTTGTGTGTGTGTTTGAGAGAAAGAGAGAGGGAGAACAGTGAACAAGATTTATTCTTCAGGCCTCCAGACCCTAGAATGGGAGACACACACACACACACACGCATTTGCCACACATTCGTAACAATACTCTAAATATAATACCCAATAAACCACCCCAAAATTACAACCAGCAAGACGCAATCCTTCTTAACATAACAATCCCCCCCCCCCCATCCCCACCCCCACCCCAACAACAACAACAGCATTTACAAAACGCCCAATAACTTTCTCTTTCATCATTCAGCACACAAAAGGTGAACTGACTGATCAGATTCAGGTAAAACCTATTGATCCAACTACAAAAGGAATTTGGGGCACCAGCAGCAGCAGCAGCAGTGGTGACTGCAGCAGTGCTAGCATTTGCTGAGCTAGCTCAGATTGCAAGACAGCAACTGGAAACAAGTTGTGTGAAACAACCTTCTGCATCCCCTTCTTTTCTTCCCTTCCCCCCTCCGCAACCTCCCCCCCCCCCCCCCTTCTTCCCCTCTGCAACCTCCACCCCCTCCCCCATCAAACCCCTACACCGCTCCAAATAAGTTACAATCTTGTTACCCTCTAGGTCGTTTTGTTCTGCTCTGTTGTTGTTTTTGTTGTTGTTGTTGGTTTTCTTTTTTTACCTGTTCCTGCTGAGAACGACAGGCAGACAGACAAGAAAAAGTATGCTTGCACACACTTACACAAATGCACACATATTCTCTCTCTCTCACTCTCACTCACACAAATACACACAGATTCTCTCTCTCTCTCTCACTCACACACACACACACACACACACACACACACACACACACACACACACACACACACACACACACACACACACACTCACTCACTCACTCACTCACTCACACACACAGAGGAGAATAGGAAGGAAGAATAAAAGAGAGAGAGCAGGCAGACAGACAGATTTTCTTCTTCTATTCTTTTCAATTTTTTTCTTTCTAAAATCCAGAATAATCACGAAGCAAAGTAACAGAAACCAGTCAAACTTGATTTCCACCACCCCCCAAGCAGTTGCACTGATCAATAGTGAAGAGAATTTGTTCTGAATTTGTTCGCCCTTTTCAGGAATAACGAGGGAGAGGAGAAGGGTGGCAGTAAGGTACCCCACTTTACCTCCAACCCTCTTCTCTCCTTTGTTTTACACACCCCCACCCCCCCCTCCCAGAGGGTGGGAAGAAGCTACGCACTTCAGTCACTATGAAATCATACATATTTCAGGGTATATATAGAATGTTCCCACAACTTTTTTTGTTTGTTTGTTCCATTTTTTGTTTTGGGGGAGGCCTCATCTTCTGTGACATTCTTGGCCTGGTGTTCCCATGCCGCTCATTTCGATCTCTCCACCCCAGTCATATCCTAATTCATCATGTTGCATCCTCAGGGTCAGAAGTCTACAGGGAGCCCACCCGTTTCTGTCAGGCCACTGTGGGGCCACCAGCTAGAGGGGCCCTGCACTGCTGCTAGGTCAGTTAAGTGGGGTTCAGTGATGCCTGTTTTGAGCCAACATATGCAGGACACCACCTACCAAGTCCCCTATTGACGGCAGTAACAGTTGCAAAGCCAGACTGAGTAAGATGTAGGGGGTGAGATAGTCTAGTTGTTAGAGCGTTGCATTCGTGATCTGACAGTCTGGGATTGAGCCACTTCATACCCTCAGATGAGACTATAAACCGAGGCCCCGTGTGTGAACACATGCAGAACATGACATCTACCGCATTCATTAAAAACCTGTTCTACCTTTCAGAAGAGTAGGCCATTTCATGCTGGTAGGGATGGAAGATGACAAAATTTCCAAAAAATGCATACACAAAGGTGTCGTGTTTAGACACCATTCCCAAAGTCGGTTTATGGCTACCTTAATGGAGGGTAAAAACAGTTGCATATATATCTTCTTCTTCCTTTCTTGTCATGTTTCTCCCAGGGGAGGTTTGACATTGATGAGCCATCTCCATCTCTCTCTGTTTTGAGCTTCCTCCTCCTTATTTATGCTGCCCCTTTCTCTAAGATCATCTGCAATACAGGCAGCCCAGGTTTTGCTAGGTCTTCCCTTTGGTCTCTTTCCATCCACTACGAAGTTCATTGCTCTTTTTATGATGTGGTGGTCTGCTTTCCGTTGAACATGCCCAAACCAGTGCAGTCTATTACTACTAGCTACAGACTTCAGATCATCAACTTTGCACATTCTCCGTAGTTCTTCATTCGTGATCCTGTCTTCCCATTTGATCTTTGTCATGTAGCGTAGCATTCGGTTTTCACAGCTCTTCAACAAACCTTTGACGGTTTTTGTGAAAACCCACGTCTTCGAACCATACAGGAGAACAGGTCTAATGCAGGCCTTATATAACAGACAGCCTCTCTCCAGTGGGATTTTCTGATTTCCAAGCAGACTTGCCAATTCTTTCCATTTCTTCAACAAACGTTTGACGGTTTTTGTGAAAACCCACGTCTCTGAACCATACAGGAGAACAGGTCTGATGCAAACCAAACAAGACCTTTTGTGAAGGAACAAAAATAAAAAATAAAAGAGAGAAGAACCCGTGACCTGTGACCTTCCAGCCCGTAACCCTAGGTGCTAACCGCTGTGCCATGATGGCTGACTGTTCCCACGCTTGTTTCTGCTCTAGCTACACTTGTTTCTGCTCTAGCCACACTTGTTTCTGCTCTAGCCACACTTGTTTCTGCTCTAGATCACACACACAGTGGTAATTAATATATCATTTGAATTCTTCTATCCCTTTGGATAAGGTCCACTGGTCCTCAGTCCCCCCATTCCCCTCCCCCCATTGCTTTAATAGTTATCATGCACTGTTAATTTTCTCCCTATCTTTTTAATAAAGAACTGTCTTGAAGAATTTAATGTTTTTTGTTATACCTTTCTGTCTCAGAGAGAGAGGAGAGAGTGTCAAGTCAAGCCAAGTCAAAATGATCTTTTTTGAGGGTAAAAGATTTAAGTTTTCACAACTTTTTTTTCATTCTGCTCTCACAAAAATATCAGGAAAATTGATATTTGAAAGCATTCAAAAGGCAATGTTAATATGTGCTGAAAAGATATTTAAAAAAAAAAAAGAGGATGTGTGTGTGTGATACATTCAATAATTTACAAAAACTGTCTTCATGTGTGTGCGTGCGCGTGTGTGAGCGTGCATGCATGAATATGTCTATGTATATATATGTGTGTGTGCCTTTCAAGTTTGCATAGACACAACCACACCGTCAAAACCAAAACAAAACACAGAGACGATGAATATTTCAAACTTAAAACACAACGGAAGAAATCCATTGTGCGCAAGCACTACCTATGCCTGCCAAATGGGGCACAGAGAGAACAAAGGAGATTATGAACATGTGAAAAACCATTTTCTCCAAGGTTGGTTCTTTATGCATCACAGGAGATCTATGGAGAAACATGAATTAGCAATTTACCTATGAAAACAGTAGAGCGTCATTGGAGGACAGAGAGGTAGGGGGGGGGGGGGGGGGGGGGGGGGGGTTGAGAGAGAGAGACTGAGACTCAAAATATTTAATTGCATAGATAGAGTACTTCCACTGCAATGGGGGAATAGTGGGGAACAAATATAAACAAACCAATAAAATATGTCAAAATACATACATGCAAGAGAGACAGAGTTGGAGGTGTGAGGGACATTTTGAATTTTTATTTTATTTTATTCTTTTATATATATTGAGATGAGCAGACAGATATGCAAATGCAGCATAACATACAAAAGGAGACAGACAAAGAGAGAGAGAGGAGGGGGGGGGGGGGGGGGCAGTCAGACATACATGTATACATACAGACAGACAGACCAAACAACCAACTGACCAACAGACAGCAAGCCAGACAGACAAAGAGATTCAAACAGAGACTGGTATATGGATAAGGAGATATACAAAACTGCATGGAAAGAGAAAGACAGAACTGAGACAAAGACAGACAGACAGACAGAGACATATACAGAGAAACATACACATCAATAGACATAGAAAGTCATATCCGTGAGGGTATAATTTATATTTCATGAGAGAGGGAGGAGTGAGTGAGAGAGAAAGACACAGAGACAGAGAGAGAGATCCCTATCATGAGAAAGCGAGAGAGAGAGAGAGAGAGAGAGAGAGAGAGAGAGAGAGAGAGAGAGAGAGAGATGAATATCTTATGAGAAAGACAGCTAGTTTGCGTGCATATATCTAAAGAGGGGTGTGGGTGTGACTGTGTGAATGAGTTTCTTGTTGAGGGATAGGGGCGGTGAGAGAATGAGACAGACAGAAGAGAAAAGTGACGGAGAGAAAAAAGAACATGGGTTTGCAGTCTGGTAGTAATGTGCCCATCTAGAACACCAAAGGTTGTGGGTTTGATTCCTGAGCCTTGTAGTATGTACTGTATATATGGGAGATGGGACAGTCTTGTGGTTAGAGCATTGCGCTCGTGATCTGACAGCCTGGCATCAAGCCATCTCAGAGGCACCCGTTTAACGAGATTTTACCTTGGCGTTAACGTCAGTACTACTGAGTCCACTTCCCTAAAAGTCTTTCAGGTGAGAGTAAAACCAAGGCCCCTTGTGCAAACATTGCAGAACATCTTCTTGTGCCAATGAAAAAAGAAAAACCTGTTCAAAGAGTAGGTTATTTCGTGCCAGTAGGAACTGATGACAAAATTGTTTTTAAAAAAATGTTTAAGGAAAAAACCCCGCCTGCACACAGATGTGTTTAGACTTTATTCCTGAAGTAGGAATGCGGCTACCTTAATGGTGGGTAAAAATGGCTGCATACGCAAAATCTCATCATTAGGCAACTTCAGAGATCTAGCCTAGGACTCACCCGCCAAACAAAACAATCACAACGTCTTCTGCAGGTTGTGTGTGTGATATATCAACATGTCTAGTGCATGTGTGTTATTGTGTACAAAATTATCCATATATATACACTCAGCAGTAGCATCTAAACACACACATATACACACACACGCGCGCACACACACACACACATGCACACACTGACCTCTCTGATAGGGTAAGTGGTTTGCATGCACCCTTGCACAAACACTGACAACTTGACACAATCCCATAATGAATACACTCATATCCAGCTAAATTACACGATTCTTGCCTAATATCTGAAGAAGACTAACACAAGCTCACACACACATGCACACGAACACATGTGCATATATACACAGGCAGGCACACACGCACACACACACCTTACACACCTTCTCTTAACCTCAAACCCCCCTCTCTCTCTCTCTCATGTTCTCTGTACACATTTATTTAAACTCTCACATGTATGCTCATTCATACACAGCCTTCCCTCCTCTTTTCCCTTTGATCTCATAATTCTTTTCCCAATCATTTAATATGACTTACAGTGGACATACGCACGCTGGCACGAGCGCACGCACACACACACACACACTGGCTCCTCTGTTTTGGTTCTCCAGGCAACTTCTCTCTCTCTCTCTCTCTCTCTCTCTCTCTCTCTCTCTCTCTCTCTCTCACACCACACACACACACTTACCCCACACACACACACACTTAACACACACACACTCACACACACACTCACACACACACACACACTCACACACACACACACACACACACTTACTCACTCACACACACACACACACACAACACTGACCTTCTCCCTGTTAGGGCGAGTAGTCCGCACGCCCTGACTGTCCTTGTTGAGCTGAATGTCTTTGCGAATGTGCTCCGTGGCTTTTTCCAAGGCTTCTTTCCCCCGGGTCAGCGACTTGATTTCTTCGTTGGTCTCCAGCAGACTTTCACGGAGTTTGGAGGCCACCACCCTGACATCGCGGGTGTAACGGCGAACCTCTTCGTTGCTGAGGGTGGCGACGATGTCTCGGATGTGCGGAAGCGGGTCCAGCGCTCTCCCGACGTCGTTGCTTTTGTCACTTTTTTGAACCACCGTTTGCGCCAACTTGATCGTTTTCAGAGTGTTGTTGCGCCAGTTTTCTGGCCCGATGGTGGTGGTGGCGACTTTGGCGGCCATGATTGAGTTTCGAGGAGACCTGGAGTCTGGCTTGCTGCTTGGTGCAGGTCGGATGGAGGGACAGCCGGTAGTCTGGAGTGCGAGGGGCCCGTTTAGCGTCTTCTCTTTCCCGCGGTTGCCGTGCAGCCAGCTGCGTCGATCGCCATGAACTGTTGCCCAGGGAGACACGCGCAGGTGCCCCGGCTGCCAAAAGAGTAGTCCCGCGCGGAATGATAACGATAGTTGTCATTGAAAACGGACTTTTTTCTTTAAAAGTTGTATTAAAAAATGTTTTGGGATGAATAGTTATAAAATATTTGTAGTTTTATTAAAGTAGTTGACATACTGAATACATAGTTTTTTTACTTTATTTTTTTAAATCACCCAAAACTGAAAGTAGAGGTCATAGGTTGAACGGAAATGAGTATGTTATAAACAAAAAAAAAGAAAAAAGAAAAAAAACACCCCACTTCTTATGACAAAAGAAACACATTTAGTTTACATCTAAAGAGTCGCAAAGGTAGGAAGAAACTACAAACTTTTCGATCTCTATGTCTTTCTCCCACCCACCCCACCTACCCCACTTTAAAAAAAAAGTTTTTGGTTTTTTTAAACTTAGGGACCGCCTCCCACAAGAGAGTGACGTCAGACGTCAACTTGTCTCGGGACAATCCTTCCGCTCTGAAATCCCGGAAAAAGAAGTCATAAAGATCCCAGTTGTTTGTGATCGTCTGCTTGTGGGGGTGACGTCTGCTTTATATTTGTGGTCAAGGTGCGTTTTGATCCTGTCTCAGTTATTATGGTCCCACCTTTCGCTTCAGACGAACATTGTCTCATTTCTACGGTTGAAACGAAGTGACCAAAGAAAACAAACTTTGCCAACTTTTTGAAACATGGATACTAGCGCTTCGAACGTGAGTGTTAAAGGGTTTACTGATTTGAACGAAACATCAAACAGTAAGGAAGATGAATTAAAACACGATCAAATATATCAGAATGGTAAGAAAAGGAACGAATCGTCGTCGGACGATCAGACGGACGAAAGAATGAGCAAACCAAGCAATGGGAGTCCACGCCCACTTAAAGTAAAACCGAGTGCTGGTGATCGGATCGCTTCGGTGACAGACAATCCTTTTTACAAACTGGGAGGAGGACGGCCATTCAGATCTTCAGGTTCTGAACTTCCAGCTTTCCTCAAACGTTCCAGAAACTGCTTCGACACTGACGATCTTCGAGAATACAAACCGGCCTCGGGACATGTGCACAAACTGTCAGATAAATTTGCTTCTCTGGAGTCCGCGTCTTTCGTGAAGCTGAAACATGCCTCCAGCGCTGATGACATTTTGGATGAAAGAGATGATGGTGAGGAAAAAAATCAGCAAGGTGACGGGAACCGTTTGTGGGTGAACAGTCTCAGTCACCGCGCTGGAAGTGTAGAATCCCTCAACCCCAGAAAAGTTTCACCAGTGTTTCCAGTTGCACTTCGCAATGTGGAAAGAAAGTGGGCGCCTGTCTCTGGCCCCCAGAGATCACCACGGGGAGCACACACTGAAGCCCCAGACATAAAGTTAGCAAGAGATGACATCATTTTGATAGAAAAACCACCTGAACCTTCTCCACCAGAAAGAAATGAGGAGGAGGAGGAAAAAGCTGGGGAAAGTGAATGGCCAGAACTGAAAGAGGAACCAGGCTCTGCTGAACTGCCCAAGCTGAACATAGTCTCAGCCTTCAGAGGCCTGTTTGAGGTGAGCAGGTTAGAGCCAGCATCACAGACGTTTGATACAAATGGTAATTGGGAAAGTCCGAAGTTCAGCAGTTCTGCCTCTGAATCATCGAGCCTGTATTCCAGTGCAGGGGTGCAGGATTCAGGCTTGTATTCTGGGACTGGAACTGACTTGTCTCAGGCAGGGTTTTCACGTGATGTTTCTGCATCTCCCTCAGTGGATCGTCATTCAGGTGCTAGCATTCAGTCCTTGCCAGAAATTTCCCAAGGTCAGGAAGAGTCCAAGAGTTGGAAGCAAGATGTCAAAGTAGATGATGATAATGCTGATGATGGCTCTGGCTCCTCAAGGTCATCCACTCCGCCTCCTCTGCCAGTATCCCCTCCTCCTCTTCCTCTGTCTCTCCTCTTCCCTCATCTCCTTCTCCAGGATTCTCGACCACCAACGACGATGAAGAAGTACTGGATGTGGGAGTTGATGTGTTAGACGTTCAG
The DNA here is from genome assembly GCA_028751875.1 of Rapana venosa. Taxonomy (NCBI): domain Eukaryota; kingdom Metazoa; phylum Mollusca; class Gastropoda; order Neogastropoda; family Muricidae; genus Rapana; species Rapana venosa. The sequence continues at coordinate 33,446,341 of CM054167.1, read as the reverse complement.
GTTGATATTTCAGACATTCAGGCTGGTGTTTCAGACGATAAGTCTGAGGAGTGTGTTCCCAGTAAATCAGAGAAAGAGACTTTTCCTGCTGTGCCTGCTTTACGCCCAAAACTTTCATACAGACCGTGCCTCCTGAACAGACTGCTGTACCCCCTGCCCTTAAGCCTGTCCCTGCTTCAAAGCCTCTGCCATCTCCTTCTCTGCCTCGTTCTCTCGGTACAGTCAAAGCCACTCCAGTCTACCATCCCATTCCCTTTCGCAGCAGTAATAACGTCTTCCGACCTGGTTCCATTGCCCCACTGTCATTCACTCCCAATGTGAAAAAGAGCAGCCTAGTGGCATCGGTCACTCCTTTCCAACAACAAAACAGAGCCGGAAATGAAGGTGCTGAAAACCGCTTTCCGTTTCTGTCCAACATTGGCAAAAGTTCCTCACCAAAAAGAGGAAAAGATTATTGTGATGTGGTTGTAGAGCGTGGTGTGACCACGATAAAGAGAGAAACTGATGAAGTGAACAAACCCAAGGAGAGTGTAGAGGAAACGGAAAAAGATGAGATAAAAGAACTCGACGTAACGCAACCACAGCCAACAGACGAGATAAATGAACAGTGTGCAGAAACGAAACAGGAAGAAGATGATGATGAGGTTAACGTACCAAGATCAGTTATTACACAGGAAGAACCCCCTGAAACAAGCGAAGCAGACCATTCACAGAAGGAAACAGTGGAGGCGAAAGAAGCAACTGCACAAGTCAACGAGAAGACCCTTGATGAAACACAAGAAGCAGGGGTCTTGAACAACACAGACACAGGGAGTCTGTCTGAACCGGCGGTTGACCGTTCTGAGGCAGACGCTGAGTGGATACCGTCGTTACATTCAGCCGAGCCGGATGCTACAGAAAATCTGTGGAAGTTGGCACTTAAGCCAGTTCCTAGGCGGGCTGACGATTCGCAGCCGAAGCCTGTGGCAGTACAGCCTGTTCCCATTTCTGTGGCCTCTTCAGTACTGATGTCCGGGCCTCAGGATACTTCACAGCCAGAACTCAGTACAGTGCAATTCAGTGAAAAAGCAGAAACAGCGCAGCCTGCTTCTTCTTCTTCTTCTTCTTCTCCAGAGCTCAGTGACTTGGCAGAAACGGAAGGTAAAGAAGAGCCTGTACAAGTGAAATCCACAGAGAGCATTCATCTTCCTGAAATGCGGAAGGAGGAGGTCAAAACCCAGGTGAAAGCTAAAGAGGAAGTAGAACCCCAATCCAAATCTGAGGACAATGACAGTCTTACTACTGCTGGTGCAGGTAAAAGGACGCAGAGAGAAACAAAAACTGAAGAAAGTAACAGTGTTTCAACAGACAGCAACAGTCAGTCGACCGGCTCAGAAAGTGCGGAGTCCAGTGAGCCTGTAAGGGGCATCCCCACCATCATCGCCAACCGTCTCAAGCAGAGTAGTGCTCAGAAGCAGGAAAGTGATGCCGCTCCGTCTCGAAGTCCTGGTGAATTATTCGGCGTCCGTTTGAGCAGAGTGCAACAAAGAAGAGACGCAGTCTCTCCAGAAAGCAGAGAAACGCCGCACAAACATTTAGCACGTGCCAGCGGTGACAAATCTCCTCCGGAATCCTCCTCCTCCTCCACTCCAGAAATTGTCAACCAGTTTGCCAACGTTTTGAAGAAGAAGGACCCGTCCAGCCGAAATCGAACGACTGGCGTCTCGCAAATTTTTGACAGTAGCCAGCTGCAGAAGAAGTGGAAGGAGAAGAGGGCAGCCAAAGCAGCTGCTGCTGCTGCTGCTTCCAGTGTTTCAGAGGTGGATGGGAGGGTGGGACAGAGTCAGGTTCCTCCCTGTAACATTGAGTTCATCGGTGGTAACATCAGTACGGGTCGTTCCTTGTTGGGCAAGAACCGGAGAGTGAAGGTGAGAGTGAGTTTGTGTTGGGTTTGTCTTGCTTTGTGTTGAAAGTTTTAAGAAAAAGTGGGGTAAAATAATATAACGAGTGAATTTGTGTTTGTCTTGCTTTGTTGTAAGTGTTTAAAAATAAAAAAAGGGGAAAAAATAATATAACAAGTGAATTTGTGTTGTTTTGCTTTGTTGTTAGTGTTTAAAAAAGGGGAAAAGTAATATAAAGATTGAATTTGTTTTGTCTTCCTAAGTTGTTAGTGTTAAAAAAAGAAAAGAAAGGAAAACAAATATGATGATGAGTTTAGATTGGTTTCTCTCTCTTTTTGTGCAGTGGCTTCAGATCAGTTTTAACATGCTGTTCTGTAAAGGAGTTTGATGTGCTAAAGAGCATGTGTGCACAGACAGACAGGCTGGCACATGTGTACACTCTGATACAGGCATGCGCTTGTGTGTACACATGCTCCCAAAACATACAGCCACACCTCCCTCCCATACACACACACACACACACACACACACACACACACACAGGCACCATAAACACACACTCTCACTCACTCACTCATGCACGCACACACTCACTCACTCACACACACACACACACACTCACTCACATGCACACACACTCACACAAATACAAATTTTAAAAAAAGAAATAAAATAAACTCACATGCACAAACACACACACACACACACACACAACACACACACACACACACACTCACACTTGCATACACACATCACGTGCATACACACACACACACACTATACACACATGCATACAGTGATACACACACATGCATACAGTGATGCACACACACTCACACACTCACTCATTCACACACACTCACACACAAGTGACTGCTTTTTTTGTTTGTGGAAATGTATGAAAATATTGAGAAAATTATTGTTATTTTCAGGTGCCTGTTAATTGAGATTATAGATTTATCTTATATTTTTGGTGATATATTTGGATCTGTGTCTATCTCTCATCTTTCACTGTCTCCACCTTACCAGTGCATCCATTGACTAATTAATTCTAGCGTTGATCTATAATAAGAGAGATTATTCATGACCATGATAGGAGTCATACAAAATGAACATGACTGATTTTAATGTTTTATAAAAGTTCATATAGTAACATATTTTTGTACAAAAAATTTCCAGATGTTTGCATGCTCGTGGCATTGTGCACAATATATCAACTGGTGGTAATCTTTTTTCCCCCATGTTTGATTTTTTAAAAAGTGGAACTGAGAGTTGCTAGACATCGTAGTTAGTATTGTAGCAAACTATGTTATGCTTTGTATTATAGTAGTAGTCAGAGGTAATATATATATATATATATATATATATATATATATATATATATATATATATTCCCTCTTTAAAAAATTTTTTTTTTTAAAGAACTGAGAGTTGCTAGATATCATAGTTAGTATTGCAACAACTATTTTATGCTTTATATTGGATTAACACTTAGTCAGAAGTCTACAGTAGTATACAGTATCTATGGTTGAAAATGAGAATTTTTGTGGTTGAAAATCACTCTTCTGTAGGGTTTTTTTGGTTTTTTTGCCATGGCTTGTATAGATCTGCTCACAATCAATATTTTCCAATATCTTTCAACTATTTTTGACATTTTTTTATGCCTCTTGTTGTTTTTTTCTGCTACAAATTTTTTTCTTCTCCATATTATGATTCATTTTTGTCAGTAAGCTCATGACTCAGAGTGATCAATAGACTTAACTTGAGGTTTTTTCCCCCCCAAATCCATTATTTTCCTATAGTGCAATGTATTTTATGTACATCGCATCGACAGAGCTTGTCTTTAGTTTTGAATGTCAGGGTCTGAGGTTGTAATGTAATGTAACAGAAGGAGACTGGGAGTGGCAGTATCCATGTATGATAGCATCTGTATGTGTTGAGATTGGAATGAGCGGTGTGGGAGCAGCTACTCTAGTATAGTACTTAGTAATTTTTTAGTACTTAAGCTAGAATAGTTGAGATCGAAGTAATATCAAAACAAAGAAAAGACAAAAACATAAACCAACCCATCAGTCAACCAACCAGCCAACTACATACCCAAAGATTCTTTGTAAGGACAGGGTTTATGTTGTTAGTTGGGGGGGAAAAAGGGGGGTGTCATTGATGATAATATAAGATGATATATTCTGGCCTTTTCTTAGTGCTTTCTCCAACCGGTTGATATTTTACCATTTATAAATTATGGTCCTTTTATTTATTTCATTATCAGTTGTCATTAAGATCAAGATGGAGCAAACTGGTCTAACAAAACAAAACAAAAATCCCTGAATCAGAAACAAAATAAAACAGACAATTCTAAAAAAAACCCAAACAAAAACCCTTCCAAGAAGCGCCGTACACAGTACGCATCACTTAGCTCAAAGATTAAAACCGGCCCCATAACACCCAGTGACAGCTCGAAAATATTACAGATGATTGATGTGGCCAACACCTTAATCATTACTAATGATAGACAGCGACAGCTTGACAGCTTGCGGTGGGAGCTGTCCTGTGAACTTGGCTCAGGTTTTTTTTTTAAAGTTGATTTAGTCATCGCAGAGCCTCTAGCCTCTCACAAGCTGGGGTCTGACATGACATGTGTGTAAATTTGTTTCTGAAAATGACCAGCCCCCCCCCCCCCCCCCCAACACCCCTACTCCCCTTTTAAGCTCTTTAGTTTTGAGCCTGGGGTGTAAGTGAAGGAGAGTGTTTTACAGCCATTTAGGAAGAAGCTTGTTTGAAGTTTTATAGCGGGGATCGTTTAGTGTTGGAGAGGTCATAATAGAGAGCGCTGTGGTTGTCTTAAAATGTCTTTCTTTCTTTTCCTTTGCCTTTGTTTAGTTTCCACCAGTAATGAAGTAGTTTTAGTTTGTTATTCACATGTATCAGATCTTTGGCTTTTTAAAAAGAAAAGTTTGGTTGCTTTTTAAAAAAAAAATTTTTTGGATTTTTTTTAAAATTTGAAATTGATATTTTAGAATCATTAGCAGCATACTTGTAGGAAATATAGCAGGATTTACTTTTGATTTGTTTTATGGACTCTTGCAAACTCTCATTGTGTGATGTAATCATGTATACATATGTTAATGTGTCCACACACATGATATATTGTTTACGTGGAGAGACAAAACTTTTCATACTGATCAATATGAGATTGGAAGGCATATCAAAGAGAAGAGAAAAGAAGAAAAGAGCAGAGAGAGAGAGAGAGAGAGAGATATTTACGTTTTGTTTAGAATTGCTTGATTGCTTGAAAACAAAATTACTCTTTCGGTTTCGTGTTTGAAAATGGAATTTAGCTGCCTACCTCAGTTTCTGTAGACTAGAGTAGTGGAGACAATATGTACGAAAAAAGGACCCAGCTGTGATCGTAAAGGGGGGAGGGGGGTGGGGGGGAATTTCATGGATCTGTGATATCATAAAACAGCAAAGAACGTGAGGTTATGTTCAGCATTTTATTTGGAAGGGGACAGATTTAGAACTGGAATGCTTCTGTTTTATCTGCTATGCTGACAAAGGGAATTTATATAGTTTGTGATGTAGGGGTAGAAAGAAAAGGTGTGTGTATGTGTGTAAACTGTGTTTGACTCTGTGTGTGTGTCTGTTTGACTCTGTGTGTGTTTGGCTCTGTGTGTGTTTGACTGTGTGTGTGTGTGTGTGTGGATTGTAATACAGTATACCATGTCTGTGTGAATAAAATAATCATGATCATGTTTGGATTTTGAACTGTAGCATAACAGTCAGTTGATGTAGATCAAGAACAGTGAAATCAAGTAATGATGAAAGATGATGATATCTTACATAACCTTCATCACACACACACACACACACACACACACACTTCTGAAAAAAGGAAACAAGGAAAACACAACGAAGGGACAGAGCACTCAGTAGTGACTATATCAGAATTCGTATGATGTACAGCCGCATCTGAGTGGAGATTTTTTTTTTTTGTACAATCTTCCAGATCAGCATAAGGTGCAGACCTGCCAGTGCCTTAATTTCCTTTGTACGTACATGCAGAAGATCTCATAATTTATTTTAATCGCGTTCAGTGGACTAAGCAACTTAAGGCCCAAAATCAACACATGGTCCAGCATGCACCCTGTGCCTGGAAGAGGATGGGCTCCGCTGGGGTCAACTTTCCCAACAGACATGGTTAGGGTAAATGAGGCACTTTGGAAAATCAAGCACAATGCCTCAGTTTTATTTATTTATTTATTTTATTCTTTTATATCGAGGATAATGGAATTAGCACTTATGTGCTTTTTTACATCCAGTCCCTGTGTGTATGCGGTTTTGTAAATTCTGTCATCTGTTCCCGCAGGCACACAATGGCCTACTCTTACGAAAAGCGGAACAGGATTTAACGTGTGCGCAAGATGTCCTGCGTGCGTTCGCACACGGGGCCTTGCTTTATAGTCTCATCCGAAGGACTTTGGGGGAAAGTGGAGTCTGCACTGATGCTAACT
>CM054167.1:33432450-33434950 GCA_028751875.1 Rapana venosa | reverse complement strand
CCCAGTGCATATATATATATATATATATATATATATTTATATATATATATATATGCAGCATCAGTAACACATAGGCTTGCACAGCGGCATCCTTACGTGTGGATGGCTCTGTTGCTTTAAGAATTGTACTGTTTTTAGGATAGCTTGTGGAGCCAAAGTGGGATGACTTGTGACCGCAGTTCCTTATTTGGATATCTCCGCTGGGATTATAATATAATCTTAACAACGAATAAAACCAGTGCTGAAGCTTTCATCAAAGACTTCTTCATTTTAAAATGTGATCAGAAACTTGTATAGATCTATAGTTTATTCATTATTTTATTTTATTTGGAGGATAATAGAATAACCACTTATGTGCTTTTTTACATCCAGTCCCTGTGTGTATGCAGTTTTGTAATTTCGTCATCCGTTCCCTCCAGCACACGATGGCCTACTCTTCTGAGAAGCGGAACAGGTCTCTGTGTGTTCACACATGGGACCTCGATTTATAGTCTCATCCAAAGTTCATGCCACTTTAACAAAAAGAAAAATTCACCCTTTTTTTTTTTGGCAGTGTCTAACTTTACAGAGTAAGTCAAAATCTGTCTCAAAAATCCACTTAAAATTTTTTTTTTATTCATCATCTCCCAACTGAATACCCACAGGAGTAGACTCACCGTGGCCTACTTACTACTAGCTGACTATAAAAACGCATACCACCTGTTTAAAGCCATATATATATGTTCTGACTACCCAGGGTATCTGTATACGGATGTATATACGGGAGAGACACGAGGAAGGAGTGCAATTACCAGCAAACAGGGGTGTTCAGAGTTGGGACTTGGAACAGTCGAAGTTAGCAAAGAAGATCACGCACATGCATGAGTGGAGGCGTTCAGGGAGGGTTAGGCACTGTTGTTGACTTAGTGAGGTGTCTTGGGGGGGAGAAAGGGAGGAGTAAAGGTGGAGGGGGAGAATGGGGGGGGGGGGGTAGGAATGAAGGGGGTGTGTGTGTGGAGGAGGGGGGGTGGGAAGATGGGTGAAGGATTGACTTTAGTTATGTGTGTGTGTGTATGCATACATTTAGTCATATATGTATGCATTTGTGTGTGTTTGACTGACGCAGTGTGTGTGTGTGTGTCTGTCTGTCTCTGTGTGTTTCTCTTTGTCTCTCTCTCTTTCTCTCTCTCTCTCTCCTCTCTCTCTCTCTCTCTCTCTCTCTCTCTCTCTCTCTCTCTCACTCTCTCCCAACTCTCTCTGTCTCCCCCATTTCCTCCCCCCTCATTGTGTGTGTGGTTGTGTGTGTGCATGCCTGCGCACCTGTGTGTGTGTGCATATGTGTTTGTGGATATGTGTGCATGTGTGTGTGCATGCATGTATGAATGTGTGTGTTTTGTGTGTGTGCGTGCATGTGTGTGTGTGTTGGAATAATGATAACTAAATTTATAAGTATCGGATTTGCCTGTATGTGTGTCTCTTCCTCTTTGTCAATACGTGTACACATGTATGCATGTCTGTGTTACTTTTTAGTGTACGATGTAATAACACCTTGTCACACAGCCAGTGTCAGCCATGCTTGTCCACAGTTGATTTATAATGCCATAGTTCTGAGTCTTCCTTAGTAATTACCCTGTCCTTGCCTCACTGTCTGTCTGTCTGTCTGTCTGTCTGTCTGTCTCTCTCTCTCTCTCTCTCTCTCTCTCTCTCTCTCTTCCTCTCTCTCTCTCTCTCTCTCTCTCTCTCTCTCTCTCTTCTCTCTTGCATATATACATGTACACACACATGCACACGAAGAACAGATGACAAAATTTACAAAACTGCATACACACGAGGACTGGATGTGAAAGAGCACATGAATGCTTATTCCATTATCCTTGGAAGAAAAATAGAATAAAACTTATTAGAATTAAAAAAAAAAAATTAATACATGCAATGATGCACATAAACTCCCCCTCCCCCTCCACACATGCATAAACATCCTGGCATCCCCCTCCCCCCAATCACATGTACGCACGCACGCATGCATGCGCGCGCGCGCGCACACACACACACACACACACGCACACTGTCTCACGTTTGAAGGTGTTCTTTCATGGTGTACACGTCTGTTTTCATGATTCATGCCTAGATCATTTATCATGTTAAAGCTGTCGACAGTAGTGAACTGTGCACAAAATTAAACAAAGCAAACAAGGCTATTTCCATTTCTTCTTCCTCTTTGAACTCTCTAGACAGCAAGTATTGTTATCTGTCATATTCACCAGCGAAAATAGACTGAACTGCGGTTAAGGGCCTGTTAAGGGCCTGACAAGTCGTGTTGACGACAGATTCTGACAGTGTGCTTGTTGCCTTGTATTGCACTTTCAACTGCTATGCTGCTCTATCAGCACATTATTAAGTACTGCTAATTCTGCTGCTGCTATATTTGCTACTAGTTACTTCTGCTATTAGTACTTTTACTGGCACTACTTGTTCTACACCACCATTACTACTACTACTGCTGCTTACTGCACTGCTGTTT
>CM054167.1:33414950-33427450 GCA_028751875.1 Rapana venosa | reverse complement strand
GAGTGGGAGGGAGGGAAGGGAGGAGGGAAGGAATGTCTACCCCCCCCCCTCCCACCCCCCCCCCCCCTCAAACAAACAAATAAAACATGTGTATGCATACACACACACATTTTTGGTTTGTGTGTGTGTGTTTTTTTGTTTTCTTTTTTCCCTCTGTTTCTATTTTTCTTTTGGAGTTAGTTTTATTATTATTGGTTATAGTAATAATGTAAGATATTATTGATCAAGTTGGTTGTTTTTTTGTTCCTAAATAGATGGCTTGATGAAAAAAAGCAGATGCATTACTTATTCAATGTACCATCTGGGGAAAAAATTGGACTCGACTTGTCTTGACAAGCAACACCAACACCTTCAATTGTTGCTGAATACTCCAAGTAAGGTAGTTATAGTATCACCAAAAAAGGGTGGCGCTGCTCTTGTGGCAACGCACTCTCCCAGGGGAGAGCAGCCCGAATTTCACTTGGAGAAATCTCGTGACTTAAAGTGGTATAAAATAAAATAAATAAAAATAAAATAAATATAAAACAAAGAACACCAACAATAAAACCATACTAACAACAACAAAAGAAACTAGTGATAAGCGTCTTGCATAGATCTAGATGGCATTTCAATGAGATGGTAATGAATAGTTGAATATCAACTTCAGGTTGACCCAGTCAAACTCTTCTTCATGAATGAATATGCTATCAAGATGGAAGATCTATGTGACCTGCAGGTCTTTTCCTAAGGTCTGGGGAAGGGGAACTTGGGAGATTTCACTAATCTCTGAGGCATTTAAAAAAAAAAATTTTATATCGAGGATAATGGAATAAGCACTTATGTGCTTTTTTACATCCAGTCCCCGTGTGTATGCGGATTTGTGAATTCTGTCATCTGTTCCCCCAGGCACACAATGGCCTACTCTTACAAAAAGCGGAACAGGATTTAACGTGTGCGCAAGATGTTCTGCGTGCGTTTGCACACGGAGCCTCGGTTTATAGTCTCATCCGAAGGACTTTTGGGGAGAGTGGAGTCTGCACTGATGTTAACTGCAGAGGAAAATATCCCCCTTGAACTGGAATCAAACCCGGGTTGTCAGATTGTGAACGCAATGTTTTGACCACTAGATGATGTATTGTGCTGGGTTACATTGTATTGTGTTGTGTTATATTGTGTTGTGTTGTTTTATATTGTGTTGTGTTATGTTGTTTTGTATTGTGTTGTGTTATGTTGTTTTGTATTGTGTTGTGTTATATTGTGTTGTGTGACATTGTGTTATATTGTATTGTGTTGTTTTATATTGTTTTGTTATGTTGTGTTGTGTTGTATTAAGTTGTTTTGTATTGTATTGTGTTGTGTTATATTGTATTGTGTTGTATTGTGTTGTTATGTTGTATATTGTTGTGTTGTATTATATACCGCTTCCTCCATGGGATGCTGGGAGCCTGTCAGTATAAATAGTACCCTCTTATATTTTATTGTATTGTGTTATATTGTATTGTACATATTGTTTTGTGTTACGTTGTATATACTATTTCTCCCATGCAATGCTGGGGGGAAGGGGGGGGGGGGGCTGTCAGTACAAAGAGCTTCCCCATCTTCTGGAAGTTCTGTGCTAGGAATTCCCTCTTTTCTATCCCTCTCTCTGTTTCTGCCTAGTTCCTTTTGTTCCTGTCACAACCCTCTTGTCTCTTTTCAGCCTTCTTGGTCAGCCATGTGTAAAGTGTCAAATGTGGTTGTTGTTGTTTTTTAAAATCCAAAATACAACACTTTTTCATATTATTTTTTATAAAACACAAGTGGAAGATATTTCTGAAAATGTATCTATTAATCATTGGTAATCACAGATTCAAGGGAGAAGAAGCAAGACAAGAATTCCGTTCAATCATCAGCTTAATTTAAAAATGTAGCACAACTTTTAGCACGTGTTTTAAGAGAGGAAAGAAAAGGGGAAAAAAGAAAAAAAGACAGACAACTTAGAGAAAATTACATATGACGATTTGGAAAGAAAAGGGAAAAAACCAAACCAACAGACAAACAGAAAATTAGTCCTGACAAGATTTGATGTAGCAATCAGTTCAGTGACACTAACTTAAAAAAACAAAATATGAATCTGAAATATTATGATCTATCATAGGATGATATAATGAAAATAATAAATTTAAGTTTAAACCAAATATATGATCTATAAGTAGTTCAGTTTTGCAGAGAATTTAGTAAACAAATATTGTCGTCTGCAGAAAAAACCTGATGACAAAATTTACAAAACTGCATACACACAGGGAGTGGGTGTAAAAAAGCACACGAGTGCTTATTCCATTATCCTCAAAATAAATAAAAATAAATAACAACCATTCTAACATGTTTGATTCCCTTTTTCAATGCACATAAGTGAAAACTGACTCCATGAAATAGCACCAAGCAAAATATTGAAAAATCAGGAAAAAATATATATGAAAAGTTTTTGGTTAAAAAAAAAAATTGCCTGACAAACTGGACCTTCTCGTATATATATATATATATATATATAATAATAATAATAATAATATATGGAATTTATATAGCGCTGAATCTTGTAGAAACAAACAACTCGAGCGCTTTAATAATATATATCATATATAATAATAATATAATATATATAATTTATATATATATATATTTTGTTCGTATAACTTTACATTTACGTTACTGTTTCCATCCTGTCTCTCTCTCAAAGGAACGCTTATGCAGTGTAGACAAAAAGGGTGGGAGACATTTGTTTTCTCTTTATCCTCTTTGTGTCTGTGTTTGAGTTTTAGCACCCGGCTGACTGCGCGAATGACTAATTCTTCCAACGCACGTCTGATCTTGTGTGCGCATGCAAATGAAGGGGATTATGGCATTAGCAAGTCTGCTTACGCACAGAACTGGAAAAAATTCCACTTTTACCCTCTCTTGAAACTAACTGGATGCAAAAAAAAAGCACATAAGTGCTTGTTCCATTATCCTCGATATGAAAGAATAAAATAAAAATAATAATAAAACTTGTCAGAATCATGCTATGGATGTGATACAGTTCAGGAGACAGAAATCATCAGTTTTCATGATAAAATCTGATTGTTGTGTCTGTTTAATGATAGGTTTCATCAGTACAATAATGATGATGATGGCATTAATGATAATGGTAACTATGGTAATAGTAGTAATAATGATAATGAATATAACGATGATGAGGAGGAGGATAATGATGATGAGGAGGATAATGATGATGATGAGGAGGATGATGATGATGACACTGATGATGATATAATAAGAACAACAGTAATAATACTAGTAATGATGATGGTTTTGATGATGATTATATTAATATAGTAGTATCAGCAGCAGTAGTATTAGCAGTAGCAGCAGCAGCAGTAGTACTACTAGTAGTAGTGAGTAGTAGTAGTAGCAGCAGCATAGTAGTGGTAGTAGTAGCAGCAGTACATGTAGCAGCAGTAGTGGTGGTGGTAGTAGTAGCAGCAGCAGTAGCAGTAGTAGCAGCAGCAGCAGCAGCAGCAGCAGCAGTAGTGAGTAGTAGTAGTAGCAGTAGGTAAAGCAACAGTAGCAGCATCAGCAGTAGTAGTACTAGTAGATCATGCGAAACAGAATGAATAGTTAAAAGCACATAAGTGCAGGTATTACTGATATAAAAGAATAAAATAGTTCAAAAAAATAAATAAAAGTTGTCGAATCACTATGAGTTACAGTTCAGGAGACAGAAATCGTAGGTTATTAAAAATCTGATTGTTGTGTCTTTTGAATGATAGGTTCCATCAGTACAAAATGATATTGACATAAGATAATTAATTATAAAATAATCATACAATGCACACACGACACATCACTAGTCTGTGTGTGCCTGTGTATATCATAATAATACGATTAACTGTATGATGATATTTTAGCATATCTAATATAGTAGACACACAGAATTACACACACAGTAGCTAGTGTGCACTATGCACACACACACTAGATACGTACTACAACCCCTCACCCACCCACAATCGTCATGTGTCTATTTACAGCTGAATGTTGTGCTTTCATACGCACATCGCAGCTCGTATCTCGCATGCCTCTGTATTTTGTTAGTATGCTGTGTAAACACACCAGCTAGCAGCAGCAGTAGTATTACTAGTAATCATGCGAAACAGAAGATCATAGTTCTCTTTGTATGTGAGGTACTAATTAACCATCCCAAAAGTGACTCAACAGCAGTGCAGGGCCTATCCTGGCTAGTGACCTATTGGCAGACAAACCCTTTGTGTTTTCATGCAGACTGCTTCCATCAAAAAATAAAAGTTTTTAAAAAATCACTCACACACGCACACACACTAGTCTGGGTGTGGCTGTGTATATCAAATTTGGATTAAGTGGTATGGGAATTTTAGCAATGCAAAGTAGTAGAACACACAAATGTACACACCCCAGCGTGTGCACTTGCACACACACACTCTACATACTCACAACCCCCCTCCCCCACCCCCACCCCACAATCTCACTTTCTCTCTCTCTCTCTCTCTCTCTCTCTCTCTCTCTCTCTCTCTCTCTCTCCTCTCTCTCTCTCTCTCTCTCTCTCTCTCTCTCTCTCTCACACACACACACACACACACACTCACACACTCACACTCTCGCACACACACACACACACACACACACACACACACACACACACACACACACACACACACACACACAGTCAAGGGACAATTCTGAATTTAAGTGAACATGGGTTGTGGCTAAAACGGAAAGGGGCGGACAAGTGTGTTTGTGTGTGTGGTATTGGTGTGTGTATGTGTGTAGTGTGTGTGTGGTATTGTGTGTGTGTGTGTATGAGTGTGTGTGAGTGTGGATATGTGTGTTTGCGTGTGTGAGTGAGTGTGTGTGTGTGTGAGTGGGTGTATGTTGTGTGCATGTGTGTGCATATTTATGTTGTAAGTGTGTGTGTGTGTGTGTGTACTGTATGAGAGCGTGTGTGTGTGTGTTTGTGTGTGTACACATGTGTGTGTGTGCAATCATGTTCAAATAAATATAATACTTTTAAAATTGTGTGTGTATGTGTATATGCAGGTGCATGTGTGTGCATATATGTATCTGCATACATGTGTATGCATGAGTGTGTATATTTGGGAGGATTTATGGTGTGAGAAGCTGGGTTTGGGGGAGGAGGAGGAGGAGTTGAAGGAAAGATGCTAGTCACGCAGAATATGAAACCTCATCTGTAATCCTTCATCACAAAATGAGTCACTAATGTCACACTGCTGAATAATATGAAATGACAGCAACAACAGCGCACAACCCAGGATAAAAATAAAATGAAACAAAACGCAAGAAAGAAAAAATACACATTAAGTATATCCCTTCTCCCCTTTCCACTCAAATTTCTCTATCAAAACACAATGGTTAAATTGCTATCTATCGTTATTCACAAGTCAAAAATTGGATTCTCTTTTTCTTCTGTACCATCATCATCATCATCATCTTCTTCTTCTTCTTCTTCTTCTTTTCCTTCTTCTTCTTCTTCATCTTCTTCTTCTCCTTCTTTTCCTTCTTCTTCTTCATCTTCTTCATCATCTTCTTCTTCTCCTTCTTCCTCATCTTCATCTTCATCTTCTCCTTCTTCTTCTTTCTATCATCATCATTGTCATTGTCATCACTGTCATTGTAACATCAGGAGGATGGAGTAACCTGGTGGTTAGAGCATTGTTCTCGCAATCTGACTACCCGCATTCAAGCCACTACTGAGATGCCTGTTGTTGTTGTTGTTGTGCGTTCCCCAGCTTAACCTTTTCCCTACCGGTAACCCACTATTGGGCAATCAACCATCTCCTAGCCCTACCATATGTATCACCCACTATTGGGTTACCATAGCATATACTAATGTGCTTAGTGCACATGTGGTGGGAAAGCCAGGTTCTCTCCCTTGACTTAGGGATAGCGTTAACACTCTGGGGGTCACCCAGAAAATGCATTCTGACTCTCTCAATCCACCTAGAAATCACTTTGAGATCGAAATTGCACACTGAATGAGAAGTTTTTGCATGAATGACTGTTTTCAAGTACCTCGCCATATAGGCAGCCATACTCCGACTTCGGTGGATTTTTCCTCCTTTAAAGGAGAGTGCAGGTTGTTACGTTAAGGAGCTTGTCATGGCTGAAGGCAAATCTCAACAACACAACGTTTTACAACGTAACAACATTTTTAGTGTAGGCCTTGGCAATTAGCTGACATAATAACTGGCACAGATTTTGGCCTAAGCCAGGATGCCTGTTTTATGCCCCTGGCGCTAACATCAGTGTAATTCCACTCCCTTCCCCCCAAATCCTTCAGATGAGACTATAAACTGAGGCCCTGTGTGTGACTGCATATAGAGCATCTTGCGCACACATTAAAACCTTTTCGTAAGAGTAGGCCATATGTGTTGTTGGGGGCAGATGACAAAGTATATATATACAAACCTGCATCCACATTGATGTGGTGTTGAGTCATCGTCCCCAAAGTTGGAATGCGGCTACCTTAATGGTGGGCAAACAACCACATACGCGAAATCTCGCCTTTGGTGAACCTCGGAGCTCTAGCCAAAGAACGAACAAAAATCATCATCTTCTTTTGCTTTCTTCATCATCGCCATCATCATCATGCATCATCTTTCTCTCCTTCTTTTCTTCTTCTTTCTTTACCATTTGTAGTAGTAGTAGTAGTGGTAGTAGTAGTTGTAGAAGTAGTAGTAGTGTTGTCATTATTCTTATCATCATCATCATCATCATCATCACTATTATCATTACTGCCACTATCATTACTGTTATCATTATTATTACTATCATCATCATCATTACTGTTGCTATCATCACCATCATCATAACTTACATCACTTTTATTTTTAAAAATGTTGTAATGACCCAGTCCCCTAAATTTTGACACAAAAACAGCTCAACTTGAAGTCTTGCTTGCTACCTGCATAGTGAAATCAATGACAACTTTATAATACCTACCCAACAGCTGTAGCCCTTATGTGGCATGTTTTGTATGGCAGGTTTTTTTAGTCAAAAGCTCTATACACACTACACACACACACACACACACACACACACACACACACACACACAAGGGACAGCCTAGTGGTTAGAACATTGCGCTGGCAATCTGACGACCCGGGTTCGGTTCCCATTCAAGGAAGATATTTTCCCCTGGAGTTAACATCAGTGCAGACTCCACTCTCCCCAAAAGTCCTTCGGATGAGACTATAAACTGAGGTCCCGTGTGCAAATGCACGCAGAACATCTTACGCAAATGTTAAATCCTGTTCAGCTTTTCGTAAGAGTAAGCCATTGTGTGCCGGTGGAAACAGATGACAGAATTTACAAAACCACATACACACGGGGATTGGATGTAAAAAAAAGCACATGAGTGCTTATTCCATTATCCTCAATATAAAAGAATAAAATAAATAAAAAATGATAAAATTAAAAAACACAACTGTGGAAGAAGAAATTGTGTATCAAAATTATTGTTTTCTTGAGCTGTTATTCGTTTCTTTATTTCTCTTCTCTCTGTTGCCCTGTGGGGATGCTGAGGGCTTGTCAGTATAAAAAGCCACCCCACATTCTGAAAATTCTGTGCTAGAAATTTCATCTTTTTTTATCACTCTCTTTGTTTCTGCCTTGTTCCTTTTCTTTCTGTCATCCTCCTTATTGTCTATTTTCTGTCTTCTTGGTCCATTCTCCTGCCTTTTGTCCAGAAAGACTTAAAAGGTAACAATTCTCTCTTATGGCAAAGTTGGATGATGCGCTGGGCCTAACTTGTCAGGCGCTTAAAAGCAGCTTGATGCATTTTTGGTCATATAACAGACAGTAATTGCTGTCTGAGCGTTCAACGAAGAAGAAGAAGAAGTTTATATCTTGTTTTCTTTTTCCAATATTTTAACGTTTTACTGACCTTGAACTTTTTTGTTGAATCGATAATGATGATCATGAGTCATCGCCCGTTTAGTTTGTTTCAAAGCCATGAAAAGTAAGTGGCTTGTCTCCTACCTTCAGTTTCTTTTGATATAATAATAATAAATGGAACTTATATAGCGCTATATCTTGCAAAGACAAAGTGCATGCATTCAATCTAATCTTACACAGTCATGCAATCAGTGATAAATAATCAATAGTTTAAACAAACAGATATTACAAACATGGTGCGCTGCAGACAAAATCTATGAAATAAAATTGCAATAGTCAAATGTTTTTCTTGATAATTGGTAAGCTTGTTTATTAACATTATCCCTATGTTAAGGGAGAGAACCCCTCTTTCCCAGTACATGTGCAGGTGTGGGCATTTGTATCCTTCTGACACCCAGTAGTGAGTGAAGTGAAGGGAAAGGTTAGTAGGTAGTTGGTTAGTTACCCTGCAGTGGGATACCGTAGGGAAAAGGTTATTATTATTATTATTTTATTTCGAGGATAATGGAATAAGCACTCATGTGTTTTTTTCCATCCAGTCCCCGTGTGTATGCAGTTTTGTAGATTTTGTCATCCATTCCCACCGGCACACAATGGCCTACTCTTACGAAAAGCGGAACGGGTTTTAACGTGTGCGCAAGATGTTCTGCGTGCGTTCGCACATGGGACCTCGGTTTATAGTCTCATCCAAGGTTAAAGTACTTAATGTTCCTTTACTTTTCATACACTTAATGAGAAATTGTCAAAATTATCAATGATTGCAGAAATTAATGTATTCAGTAAGAAAAAAAATAGTCTGAGGGCAAAGATACTCTTTTTATGGAGAAAACTAATTGAGCATAAAAACTTATGCTCCTATTGTTATTATTAAACATGAGTGGGGTTGGGGGGGGGGGGGGGGGTCTTCTTTTATTTCAAACCTTCACCATGGACCAGAAATAGAGGTCAAAATAATAATTCTGACATATAAATATAGTAAATTTCATAAGCCTTACCCTTCTTTATAGTCTAAAAGTTACATTGTTCAGTTTTCATCTTTAAATTTTTTATCTTATACCACTTTTAAGTCACGGCAGATTTCTCTGTGTGAAATTCAGACTGCTGTTCCCTGGGGAGAGCACATTGCCACAAGAGCATTTATTGTTTTCATAACAGAAAGGACTCTATTCATAACATTCCATCCAATCATGACTTTGGACACATTCGAACTTCCATAGTTTTTCTTTTGTCCAATCAATATTCAACTTTGAAGCCCCTCAGCATAGGCAAGCAAAAAAGTTATCCACCATGAGTGCATTACTACAAGGTCCTGACAAAACAGACCTCTTTGGGATAGCTTTTTGAAATTTAAAAAAAAAAATCAATATATCCTGAGCTGAGCTTCAGCATTTTGTTATTGGAAAATGTTGATTTTTTGGGGTGGGGGGTGGGGGTCTGTTTTAAAGCATTAAAATATTCAGAGAATGCTCAACTGTTACATTTGCATTTTTTTTGATATTAAAGATATGGTAGGGTTTTTGTTGGGGGGGGGGGGGGGGGGGGGGGGGGGTGTGATGGGAAAGCGGATAATTTCTTTAGAATATTTTCATTTCACAACTTTTCTCTTGTCTTTCTGTCTCTTGGTTCTTGTTTCCTTCTCTTGTCTCTCTCTCTCGCTCTCTCTCCGCTCTCTCCTCTCTCTAGATATGTTCATTTAACCAACTTGTGCTTACATCTTTTTAAGATTCTTGTTCTTTTTCATTCTTTCATCCTAAAATTTCTTTCTCCCCCCCCTCTCCCCTTTCATTCTTTTTAACCAACTGTATACATCTTTTTAAGATTCTTGTTTTTTTCATTCTTTCATCCTAAATTTCTTTCTCCCCCCCCCCCCCCCTTCTTCTTCCATCCTAAAATTTCTTTCTCCCCCCCCCCCCCCCCCCTGTCTTCCCACCCCTTCCTACCCCACCCCCCTCATCTCTCTCTCTTTTGGGGGTGGTTCTCTGTTTATTCTTTTTTTTCTTCATTTCATAAAAAGTGTAGAAGTTAAGTAAAAGTAAAAGGAGCATATTTAAATCAAATAACTGCAGCCCCCCACCCCCACCTCCACCCCCAATTCCACCCCCCACCCCCAAAAATCCCTGCTCCTCCCTCCCCCTTCTTCTCTTCTCCCCCCCAAACTCCTGGAGAGAAAAAACAACAAAACGAACCAAGATCAGAAAATCATGGAAAGGAGTTAGTGAGAAGGGATGTTAAGAGTGAAAGTGTAGCCTTTCGAAAGTTAAACATCCCAGGGCGAAGGCAAAGATGAGGGAAGGGGAACACAGTGTGGCATTGTCAACATGACCTCTTCTTTAGTAGGAGGGAGGGAAAACAGAGGGCTGTGTGTGTGTGTGGTGGGGGGGGGTGATGGAGAGAGAGAGAGAGGGAATGGTGGGGGGGGGGGGGGGGGAGGTGGTGATGGTAGAGAGACAGAGTGTGTGTGTGTGTGGGGGGGGGGGGGGGGGGATGGTGGTGATTGATGATAGAGAGACAGAGAAAAAATTGTGTGTGTGTGGGGGGGGGGGGGGGGGGGGGTGGAAAGAGAGAGAGAGAATGTGTGGGGGGGGGGGGATGGTGGTGGTGGTGGAGTGAGAGAGACAGAGCGAGAGAGAATGTATGTGTGTGGTGGGGGGATGGTGGTGGTGGTGTAGTGAGAGAGAGACACACACACAACAGAGAGAGAGAGAGAGAGGAGAGAGAGAGAGAGAGAGAGAGAGAGAATGAATGTGTGTTGTGGGGGGATGATGGTGGAGTGAGAGAGAGGGGGAGAGAGTTTATTCTTTTATTTCTAGGATTATAGAATGAGTACCCATGTGCTTTTTTCCATCCAGTCCCCATGTGTATGCAGATTTGTAAATTTTTGTCGTCAGTTCCCACCGGCGCACAATGGCCTACTCTTCCAAAAAGCGGAACAGATTTTAACTTGCACGCAAGATGTTCTGCGTTTATAGTCTCATCCGAAGATGAGAGAGAGGGAATGTGTGTGTGTGTGGTGGGAGGGATGGTGGTGATGGTGGAGTGAGAGGGAGAGTGAGAGAGAGAGAATGTGTGTGTGCCTGTGTGTGGAGGGGATGGGGTGAGAGAGAGAGAATGTGTTGTGTGGTTGGGGTTGGGTGTGTGTTTGTGTAGTGGTGTGTGTTGGGGGGTGGTGTGTGGTGTGTGTGTTTGTGTATGAGTGGGGGAGGGATGTGAGAGAGAGTGTGAGTAGGTAGTGTGTGTGTGTGAAAGTGAGGGAGGTGGTTGTGTGTGTGTGTGTGATGAAAGAGAGAGGGGGTGAGGGTTGTGAGAGAGTGTGAGTAGGTTGTGTGTGGTGTGTGAGAGAGAGAGAATGAGTGAGTGTGCACGCGTGCGTGTGTATGCATGTATGTGTGTGTGTGCGTGTGCTTGCACTTTTGTCTGTTTGCGCGTCGTCTCTACACATCTGTGTGTGTGTAATGCGTGAGTGTAAACACAGCAACAGCCCCATGCGGTGGGATTTACAAGGAATGCACCCTGAGTTCACATGGAGAAAAGGTGACAGGGGTCTTTGGTATCAGTCAGTACCTGGGGGGTGGACAGGAGAGAGGGCAGAGAAAAAGTGTGCACACACATGCATGCACACTCACACATGCTTGCACTCACACATGCATGCACACACGCTTACACGTGCACTCACACACAAACACACCCATCCAAACATACACACACACACATATCACACACACAACCAAACACACACATATCACACACACAGTCTCACACACACACAGTCTCACACACACAGTCTCACACACACACTCATACATGATACACACACACACACACATACATGACACACACACACACACACTCACTCACACACATGCACACACACACGACAGTGTCAACTGTCATACACTTACCACACACTCACACACATACATCACACACACACACACTCACATACATCACACACATCACACACACAGACATACACACTCACACACACACACACACACACACATGACAGTGTCACACACTACACACACATAGACTCTCACACACACACATATCACACACACACACATGACACATGTGTCACACATTCTCTCTCACACACATACACACACACACACACACACAGATACTTACACAGTGTCACACACACTGTGTGATAACTCTCTTAGCACTGACGATTTTTACCATCGCCCGCTGACATGATATCAGACACAAAGACTCGTACTTTATCATCCATTTACATATCACCGAGTTCATTATATAGATCTTGATTTGGACACAGCAGAACAAAGAAAGAATGTTTGACCGTTGCATTGTAAATTGTATTGTATGATATTGAGTTGTATTGTATTGTGTTGTATTGTAAACCACATTCCGTAATGACAGATTCCTCTGCATGAAATTCGGGCTGCTCTCCCTGGGGAGAGGGTATCACCACAAGAGCAGCAACACCGAATTTTTTTTTTTAAATTTTAAAAAGACTTTTTAAGACGGAAGGTGGCAGGACAGTTTAAACATTTCGCCTGCCTAACAAGTAAACTGTGAGGTTCTGGATTCAAGAT